>OY982574.1:3613575-3861849 GCA_963859945.1 Euplagia quadripunctaria | reverse complement strand
CTTCTTTACCTCGGGCTCGGTGGCGAACCGCCGTCGGCAGTTCGGCATTGGGCAGCAAAATGGCCGGTCGCCCTGGTGCGTTCTCGTGTGCTGGTCGAGAATCGCCTTCTGCCTGAAGTCTTTGCCGCATTGCGTGCACTTATACGGCTTCTCACCGGTATGTATGCGCAAATGCTGATTGAGAATTGTCCGCTGACGGAAGAAGCGAGGGCAGTACACACACCCGTAGGGTTTTTCGTTGGTGTGAATACGAAGGTGTTGCGTAAGATGTGATTGTTGTCGGAAGCGCTTGCCGCATTCCGGACACGGATATGGCCGTGACTCTATATGAATGCATCCGTGTTGGAGAAGCGTTGACTTTTGCTTAAATTCCTTTTGGCAGATAGGGCAACGGACGTACAGAGGCATTGCTCGGCCGCCGAGCACGTCAGGAAGTTTACTGCCTTTCAAATATTGCAAGGACAGCCCTGAACTAAAGACCGAGTGATTGAGACCTTTTGTGTCTTTGAAATAAGCAGGGTATTGCGCAGTGTCACCGGGTGAGAAGCAGGACCCACGCTGCTCGTTCTGCCCATCAGCGTCACCGTACGTCGACTGCACCTCTTCCTTGTTCTCGTCAGGAAAGGGTACATCCTGCGGCCACAGTGTAGGCGTTGTTCCATTCTTGAAGATGAGATGCGGTGAAACGTCTGTAAAAATTTAACAGGCTGGTCAGTTACGGGTGGGGGCATCCGAGAAAGGGTAACCGACGAGTGGGTTAATCAAACTGAGGAACGGTTACAGGAGCGTCCGGCGGTCGGTTACGAGTCTCGCGGGCGCCCGCCGCGATACGGGCGACGAGGGAACCGAGAATTTGTCTGATAGGAAGGCCAATGGATGCGAGACCGAATCGACGGTGCGGGGGGCGGCAGGAAGCACGAGCGCCGGCTGCAGTGACCGGCGTGGTCAGTGCTGACGGCGCGCGCGGGGTCCAGGGGGGGAGATATATGTGTGAATAGCGCTCGCCTTGGTGTGTGCGGACGTGCTGGTTCAGGATGGCCTTCTGGCGGAAATGTTTGCCGCACTCGCCGCACGTATATGGCTTCTCACCGGAATGGATTCGTAGGTGCTGGTTGAGGATGGCGCGCTGGCGGAAGGAGCGCGGGCAGTAGACGCAGGCGTACGGCTTCTCGTTGGCATGGATCCGCAGGTGCTGGGTCAGGTGCGACTGCTGCCGGAACCGCTTGCCGCATTCCGGGCACCCGTACGGCCGGGAGTCCGTGTGAATCCTCTCGTGCTGCAGCAACGTTGACTTCTGCTTGAAGTCTTTACCGCAAGTGAGGCACTTGAACAGCCGCAGCTCAGAATTCGGGTTGTGCTTGCGCGGCTTCGGTGGCTCTGGTTGCACTATATCTGGCAGATGGCGCAAATCGGGTGTTGCATATTGATCCAGCGGGCCTTCCAGGGAGAGTACACCACCGTTTTGTTTTAGGTAGTGTAACGGAAAACCGCCAGTACTGAGCATGTGGCTAGTAGGCCTTGCTTCTTTAAAATAAGGTGTATATTGTTGCTGAAGGTCCGGCTGCGGGACGAAGCATGGCGTGCGGTCTAGATGATCTTGCGTTGGCGGTTGTGTTTGGAGCTGTTGCTCAACTTGCATATGCTCGGGGGAGGTCTGTTGCTGTTGCTGTTGCTGCTGTTGTTGCTGCTGTTGTTGTTGCGCTTGTTGTTGAGCCTGCTGCTGAGCGAGCTGCTGGGCTGCGTCCTCTGCGGCCCCGCTTGGATCAGGCGGCGGGGGTGCGGGCGGGTAAGGTGATGGTGCTGGAGAAGCGAGTTGAGGTTCTGGTTGAGGCGAAGGTCCCCCAGGGCTTTGATGTTGCATAGGCTGGTAACCACCGTCGAGAACTCCACCACCCCACTGTGTGCCAGGAGGTGCGCGCTCGACGCCATCTTTATAGAGGACGTACGGTGTTGTCGTGTCTGGAAAGAAAATAAAAAATGAAATTAATACTCGTTACTATATACATATGTTTACACATGAATCTTTCACCAAATGTGCCGAAATGTTGTTTAATATCGGTTGTGATAAATCGTCAGTGCGGTGGTACCGATTGCGGTGGCGTGCGACTTGCAGCCAGAAGTAAAAGCTCGCGACATCGCGTGTCGCGCGCGATTTATAACACCCGCTGCGCCAAACGAATAAGAATTTAATAAAACGTCACGTTGTATACCTCGCGACACGTTTCCGTAACTATGGCAAAACATTGGCTAATGGACTTCGGGAATAGAAAAGTCAGATATCTTTAGCACAACTTTGGAGATGCTTGTTCTCATACAAGTGGTAGACTGATAGGAAATGTAGAAGTAGAAAAGGAAATTGCCGAAATTAGCTGTGCTTGCTCGTAAGTCGATCAATGAATATAAGGACCGTTTATGCATTGTCCATTACTAGACATTTTCCTTCTCTTAGCATGAGAAGGGATTAGTCACATTCCATCACTAGTAGGCCTTTTTTCCTCGGGTACCATACTGCAGTAGGTACGACGAATGCCGGCGAGACCAATTTCCGACAGGTCCTGCTCATCATTTCTAGCGACTTGGACAGTTAGGCCACTTGCTTTTTATTTAATGCACGTGTGAGCATTGAACCGTATTTTTAACTATTCAGAATAATTTAAATGGTTAATTTAATTATTATTTCTTATAGCACCAGCTTGTCTGTACATCGTAATGACAAAGCTTCCATATACCCATAAAATATTACTATTATTATTTTTAAAAATAATTTTCGTATAAAATTACTGACTAATGTTATTTTATTCTTTTGCATCATTGCACGAGTCAGTTAGTTATGTCAAAATTACAAGTTTTAGATATTTTAAGTTTATTTTGAAAGCTTCAAAACATTTTTAAAAATCGTGTTGTTGGCAATATTTCAATACTTATAATTAACAGTGGCTAATTTACTCGAATCAATGACCTGCGACACTTCGGTAACATAGGTACTTAGATTAAATTTTATATCTATATGAATATTATTAAACCATGAATTAAGTAGCTGAGTGAAAACTTCCAAGATAAAGGCACTTCTAAATGAACGCGTTTCTAATGATTCACTTTCTCGACGTACTGAGGTTGATCACAAAAAACGCGAGAAAATGCGACCATTTTCTTTGCCCGCTCAAAGGGAAATGCAAATGGCGGTTTCGATAGATATATTTACATTGGAGTAATATAGAAAATACCTTAGTATTTATATCTAAAGAAAAAAGTACTTGTAAAGTATTCAAGTTTTTTTTATTAAATAACATAACGTGTATTTATTTACTACTTGTGCTTCGCTCGCGTGTACTTATTTGTATATTTTGCGCGGATCCCTAATTTTTTTTCTAAAATAAAAGTAACCTAAGTTACTCCTTATAACACCAGCTATCTGCCTGTGAAAGTCCCGTGGAAATCGTTCCACCCGTTCCGGAGATTAGGCAAAACAAACAGACAGAGAGACAGACAAAAATTTAAAAAACTAATTTTTACTCATAGGTATCGTGCAAATAACTGTATGAGCTTAAAAAAACCTATTATTTTGACATTACAAATAGACACTTCAATTTTATTTACTTGTATAGATTATTTTGTTTATTTAATATTATCCCTAAGACTTTTGAAAGCAGAGATAGTAGAGTGGTTTTAAGATTGACGGTTAAGGTTTGACGGTTGAAATTCGTCACTGAATCTATGATTTTTCGAGATAATCTAGCTTTGTGCGTATTAAAAGAATTTCTTTTTTGTTTTAAAGGCTAATAAAAGCATCGTGAAGAAAGCTGCACATTTAAAAGATTTTCGTAAGAAATGAATGTGAATTTTACCTGTCCGCGAGTCAAGGCTCTAGCGAGGAGTGCTAATGCACAACCTGATACACACTTAAAGGAAGGCCCTGTCCAGCGGTGGGATAGTCAACTAGATAACTTTGACTAATCAAGACATGTCGACACGACATCGAAAATAATAGAAACAAAACAGTCAGTACAACAACAGTCAAGCAGCAGTCTCCTTAACAAAATGTAGTCAGTAACACATGAATTGGGGTAAAAATGTTCTTGAATATGACATTCAAGAACATTTTTACCCCAATTTTCAAGTGAAAACTTCTTTAGCGGCGTTGTGCACTTTTTGGGATGGGTAAAAAATGTTAAACTCGCGTCAGGACACGTGACCTGATCGAAAATTCGTAAGACGGAGCCGAGTTTCTTATATTTAAAATAATATATTATTTTAAATATAAGAAACTCGGCTATATATATATACAGATGTGTGTGTATATATACGCAAATACATTGTGAAGTTATGTTTTCACTTCTGACGTGCAGTCCTACGACTGACTGTTTTTTTTATGGCACGTCGGTGGCAAACAAGCATACGGCCCGCTTGATGGTAAGCGGTTACCGTAAACTATCGACGCTTGCAACTCTAGGGGAAATGCATGCGCTTTGCCGACCCTTAAAAAACTTGTACATTCCTTTTGAAGAACCCTATACAGTAAGTCCTTGGGGAAAACCTCGGCAGGAAGCTTATTTCATAGCCGGAGCGTTTGCGAGAGGAAATTCCTCTGGAATGCATATATGTCAATTGATGGTATCAAATTAATAATGAAGTTTTTGTGAGTGGGGTGTATAAGTTTTACGTGTCTTCTGAAAACCGACATGTCATACTGACACACAGCCTTGGGAGAGCCATGCTTCGGCACGTAGGGGCCGGCTAGACCGGAGTGATACCACAGTCTCACAGAAAACCGGTGCTTTTCGCCGCGTGAGGAGGCCCTAACTCTTCCCGGATGTCTTAATAAAAGCTGTTCCCGGATCCCTCTTATTTAAGGCGCAGTACTTAATACTCAATACTCCGTGGGGTGACGGCCCGAGGGGGTTTCCACACGCACAAAAAAAAGGCCCTAACCCTTCCCTCTCCCCCTCGCCCCCTTTTCCCCTCTTCCCCGCTTAAAGGCTGGCAACGCAATTGTGACTCTTGAGTTGCAAGTGCCCATGGGGGCGGTAGTCATTTACAATCAGGTGACACGTCTGCTCGTTTGCCCCCTATATCATAAAAAAAACACATGCTACGTATGAACCTTACATGACAGATAACTTCTTTATTTTGCATAAAACCTCGTAGTAATCGGTTACTGGACCCTGTGAACACTCGAAACACCTTTGTGTTATATCTGAGTGACCTTTGAGTTGCAACAGAAATAATACCTACACTTTGCTACTGGCTTTAGTTACTTGCAGTCAGTTTTCTGTAAATTGCAGGTGTTCCCAAGGCAGGCTTATTTTTATTATTAAGTTATTATCTATATATTAATACGTGAAGCGAAAACTTTGGATCCCTTTTTACGAAAATTGGGCGGACGGAGGAGTATGAAATTTCGCACACTTATAGTTTATACAGAGAAGAAGTGACGAATGCTAAAATTTTTTAACAATATTTGCTACAAAGTTAAAAAAAAATGCAAAAACGGGTACGTACATACAGCTATGAGTGTCCAGTATATATTTTGACCTGTCATGGTACAAAAGTCTATACAATGACAGGTCAAGTAATATTGGCCAATGAAATAAACCATGGACGAAATTCGACCACCACGCGATCTCTAGTTATTATTATTATATGTAATCTTGCGGACAGGAATTGAACGTGTTATTTTTTTTATATTTTAGGGGGTAAAGAGCAGACGGGTCACCTGATGGTAAATGACTACCGCCGCCCATGGACATGAGCAACTCAAGAGTCACAAGTGCGTTTTCGGCCTTTAAGGTAGGAGTAGGGAAAAGGTGGAAGAGGGGGAGAGGGGGGAGGAGAGGGGAAAGGAAAGGGTTATTGCCTCCGGTAACTTCGCTCACTCAGCGAAAAGCAACGCAAGCATTGCTTCACTGCCGGTTTTTTGTGAGGCCGGGGTATCACTCCGGTCGAGCCGGCCCATACGTACCGAAGCATGGCTCTTCTACGTCTGCACGCAATTTTCACTGAAACGTCGAATACCGCTAGAGAATAGATAATTATTTATTTTTTGTTGGTCTATCGTCACACTTGATCAAGACACGTGTCCATCGTATTCTGAGAGTAATGGGAACTACTTCTGCGGTTACACATGATTATTTCGACAGCCACTGAAATAGCGTTACATTTCTATGTTTAAAGGTATGTTAAGGTGTACAGGTGACAACAAAAGTGTTAATTTTTAATTATTTTTGAAGTGAAAATTTCTTTAGGCACGTTTGTGTACTTTTGGTATAGGGAAAAAGCACTGAACTCGTGACTGTCACGCTAATAATACATACATAGATCCACTCTTTTATCGTGGGAGAGCCATGCTTCGGCACGTATGGGCCAGCTCGACCGGTGTGATACCACGGCCTCATAGAAAACCGTCAGTGAAGCAATTTGCTTTTCGCCGAGTGAGTGAGGTTACCGAAGACCCTAACCCTTCCCTTCCCTCCCCCCCCCCTTTTACAGCCTTCCCCTACCCCCACTTCTGACTCTCGAGTTACAGGTGCCCATGGGCGGCGGTAGTCATTTACCATCAGGTGACCCGTCTGCTCGTTTGCCCTCTATTCCATAAAAAAAAACAAAACTAGAGAGCGCTAATCTAAACTTTTTAAAGTTCTGTTAGCTCGTTATTAATTAATGTCACCAACCTGCTAATGTGTAACGTTTTAAGTTCGTCGTTTCGTTTAAGATTTCACTTCTGTCGGCAGACCCACGACTGCTGCATTCGTCACTTCATGCATTTTTTTATTTAAGTTATGTCATTTAACTATAGACTGGTCTGTTGGTCTAGTGGTTAGTGACCCTCACTACTGAGCCAGGGGTCGTGGGTTCGATTCCTACCCGGGACAAATAATTGTGAGATGAGCATGATCATTTGTTCTGTGTCTGGGTGTAATTTATCTATAATATTTATGTATTTAAGAACATTTATATAACTATGTTTATCAGCAGCTTGGTTACCATAGCACAGGCTCTGCCTAGTTTGGGATCAGACGGCCGTGTGTAAGAAGCGTTAAGTTGTTATTATTAAAAAATTAAGCCCTATCGACTGGAGAGTTGAGAGACTACATTACCTTAAATGTCCGTCATGCCTGTGATGGAGATATTTTCCCAGATATGTAGCTGGGTATTATACCTACTACTGATAGTATATATTTCTATAGCTAGGTAAGTAGTATTTAAGCTACGTTCTTAAGTAGTACTAAGTTGTGTAGGAGTTTTTTAATCTTCAATATGTCTGCTTTGTCTACAGCTACAGACTCATCATGTAAATGACTGTCTTAAAGAACCCCACACGGTAGTCATTTGGAAAAACCATTGGTGCCTGCGGTCTTCCGCGGACTCACAAATTTAGAGGAAGTAAATAATTGTTGCTGCATTTTATTATTTTTTAATAAGCTTATTGTTCCATATTTGAATGCAATAAACTGATCTAGAAATATCAAATGGATATAGTAATAGTTTGGTGTTATTAAAGAATTTTTACTTTGGTAAGCTTTGTGTACTGAACTGTACAAGATTTACCTTCGCTCATACTTTAACGGTTTCTGACGGATGGATTAGTTGTAAGCTAATCGCACGGAGGCAGTAGCGACATAACATGATTTAAAAAAAGCTGACAACAACTTGTTTTCTTAAAACTAGTTGAATAACAATGATTATTTTTAAATATTTGTCTCATAGAACGCCATTTAAATGTGTACTTTGTTTTATAATATATAAACATAGCTGACCCGCGCAACTTCGTCTACGTTTATAAATTTTTCCCGTTTTTGCAACATTTTCTTTGATGCTCCGCACTTATTGGTTGTAGCGTGATGTTATACAGCCTATAGCTTTCCTCGATAAATGGGCTATCCAACACTAAAATAATTTTTCGATTCGAACCAGTAGTTCCTGAGAATTCAACCAAACTAACAAACAAACTCTTGACTATAGTATAGATTAAAATGCAAAGAAAAAAGTCTGATCAATTTTTTTTTTCAGTTGTATCAATTATATTGGCCATGATGCTCTACCTAACGTATAGTATGAATGAAGACTAATTTTGTAAAAAAAAAAATTGGCACAGATATACCTCAACGCCTAGAGCCAAGTATAAGAGGAAACAAACTTTATAAAAATACATCTTCCAGTAAATCAATTATAGTAGTAATTTTAGTAGGTCGTTAGAAGCTCATTATCGACGTTAAACAAAGATTTTTTTAAACCGCCCGTGGCGTCATTCGTCATTTTCGTGTAAAAAAATGGGCTTCATAGATCTTGGCCGAGCAAGCATCGTTAAAAACATCCGAGATCCACTAAATGTTGATAAAACATATTTTATATTTTTACTTTGTATACTTATTAATACCGGTTTTTTGTCTATTACTCTGCTCCTAAACACACTCTTAAGCTTCATATTTAATATACATTATTGACGCTTGCAACACCATCGTTACCTGTCATTCATGTGTTGCTAGACTTAACCTGTAAATGTACGTGTAAATCTATGTAGTTTAAATGGAATTTTTGTAAAAAAAAGTACGTCCACGCTGCAGAAGACTGCAGTTAACACTTAACAGCATCACAACAGGCATAAGTGTATTCCTATCCTTTGCCTGCTCATTTGGTATTGGAGATTGTTATATGTTGTTAATAGAATTCAAATACAACGAAATTACTAAACCAGGTACCGGTCTTAAAAACATAATAACAGAATACCGATGCTTACAAGCACTCGCATCACTATAGTGTTGGACTGGGAGGGTCGTGTGCTTCTTTAATACCTCAGTGATATAACAAGCATAAATAAAAAAATATTATTTAAAATACCCGGGGGTATTTTAAATAAGTTAATTTTTTTAATTTTGTAAACTCAAAAATGCCCTTCAATGGTTATAAAAGCTGATGATCTTTGAACGATTGAACAGATTTTCTTAAAATATAGCTAAGAATACTCTCGATCAAGTCGCCTTTCAAACAAAAAATAAATTCAAAAGAACGATCGGTGTCCATCTTTTTAGGACAGGCACAGATACACGATCCTAAACTTATAACAACCCTCCTTTTCAAAGCCGTTGGTGGCTAAAAAAGGTAACTCAATAGCTTGACCTACCTAGATGATGTTAGGCCTAATGTCATTCAGGTGTACTTTAGATTTGGCATTTGAACCTCATAATATGCCACTAAATGTCAACTGACTAATTTTACAAGCAACAACACAGCCTATTGTTTTCCAACGCGAAAACATATCACTTCAAGTACAACAGTTCCTTTTATGTGAAGTACAAAGACAAAGATTTATTACTGAATAACATCTGTTTATAATCGAGTGCGGGATAAAATAATACCGAAGGAAACATCGTCCAAACGATTTCTTCATTTGACAGCGGAGTTTTAATGACGCGAGCAGTGGCGGGTTAACGCCGGATGCCTACACATGTGGGGTGTCGTCTCGAATCAACTTTTTTCTTTTAACCCTTTTTAAAAATTATAGCGTTCGTGACGTATGTTCGAATCTTATGGGAATGTTTTACTGTACAATGTTGAACGTAGGTGTAGTTCCAATTAGATTTGATGTGAATATCTCAAGTTGATCTTGATGACTAAGGTCTGAGATATTACGACCGGAAATTTGTTAGTTTGTGTCATGGTTTAAAAAAGAAAAATATCTACAATAAACCAGAACTATAGTTAATATTTTAGTAATTCATGGATGCGCTTGCATCCAAGGATTACATTAGTTAGCGACTGCTTAGGTCTTGTAAGTGTGGACGGACTGACAGCTACATATTTAAAAATAGAATGTCAAACTCTTTGCTAAACTTTTTTTATTTTCAGAGCCTTTAATGTCATCCAATTTCTTTGGCCGTGAAGCTGGCATTTGGTCTTAATATTTAATGAGTCACTAGCCCTTCTCCGTAGTTTCACCCGTCTTTATAGTCACTGCTTCGCTCCTAAGAGTCGTAGCGTGATGTGAAATAGCCTATAACTTACTGGACTGGTAATTGAAAAGGTAGCGCGTTCACCCAAACAAACAAACTCGTCAGCTTTATCGTATCAGTATAGATTACATATTAATCAACATTAGCAAACAAAAGGCATACAAACTTACTAGTTTTAAGTTATCCTACAGCTTGCGAACTTCTTTGTCTTAACTTCAAGTAAACATTATCCTAAGACAATAACTTAAAGTAATTTCAAGTTACGTCTCTGATGTGTTCTCATATAACTTTGTTAGTGACGTTGTCGAGGGGGTTTGACCACGTGTTCAAGCTTTCTTTTGACTACATATGGTGCTATGGGAAATTGTACACTATAAAGGGTTTAAAGGATGTCAGGTCATCATATAATTTAAGGCGTGTGAAGATATTTATCGAGATGTTTTATTATACCTGTGTGCTTTTAAGAAGAGTATATCCTGCTCGCTTGTTAGACAAATGTAAAAACATCCATGATTGTACTGGTCATAAATAGGCTGATATACAGGGTGTTACATAAAGGCGTGGTCATATTTTAGGGTCATATAGTTGACCCCATGAATAACGTAAAGCGCTACGTAACAAGTTTATGAAAAATCGTGATTTCTTTTATTCAAAAATCTTACTTTGGAACTGAAAATTGACCGAAAAAGCTAATAATTCGTATGAGAGAGGGCTGGCATGAATGTAACTATAGTTATTAAATATCAACGATGTTGATGAAATGGCCAGATTTTTCTGAAAATGTCTGCATAAAAAACAATATATTTTTTTACTATCTTATCGTGGAAGAGCCATGCTTCGGCACGTATGGGCCGGCTCGACCGGTGTGATAACACGACCTCACAGAAAACCGGCAGTGAAGCAATTTGCTTTTCGCTGAGGGAATGAGGTTACCAGAGGCCCTAACAGTGTTTATAATGCGATTTAAATAATATTGTGACTGAACAATATATTTAATTTTTTGGAACGAAGTTCCTTATGGGCGTTGCGGAGGGGTACCCTAGCCGGCAAAAAACGTCTGTAACATAAGATTTTTATATATAGTCTATGTATGATGCCTATACAGTGTCTAATGTATAGTCTACAAGATGACTGTTATTATTATCATTATTACATATTTTTATAAATCATTCTAAATAAAATAAAGATGTTAAGATAATTTTGTAAAGTAGTTTTTTTGATTTTTATCGAAAAAAAAAATCATAATAAAAAATGTATACCCGAATAATTATTTTCTTTATACCTCGAATAGAACTTGCAATTAATATTTTAATAATAAGGAACTTCGTTCCTATCTGGTGTCCCACGACACCACACAGTTTTTTTTTTTGTTAATCTTGGGCCTTGTAAAAGTTATTTGTGGGATGCAGTTTAAACTTGTTCAACTTTTTTTCGTTAGAGGGCGTAATAACTTAATTGTTTCAGAGTAATAAGAGAGAACCACGCTACTTCACAACATTGTTAGTAAGTTAGTGGTAAGTAAATAGTAATTTAATTGATATATTAGCTTTCATCAGCGAAATGTTACGAAGCAATCGGTTCTTAGTCTCGGACAGTGATGCGGTTTTTTATCTGGCTACTATCCTGAGTTACCAAATAAACTTACGGTAGGTTTTGTCATGAATCTATGCGTCTGTGTTTGGCATTTTTTATACTTTTATTTACAAAAAACGACAAAAAGATTCAGTCAGTTCAGCAGTTTCGTGTATAGTTTGTTTTATGTAGTATTTTGATTATTCGCTTTTTGTCACCGGCTTTGTCAATATTTTCAGCAGTGTCGTCTCATATCTATTTGTTGTAAAAACTGGCTATAAACGCAAATGCGTTTGGATATTATTCATTATTGTGCTTGACGGAAGACATCAGTGAGACATGGTTAAAGTATTTTTAATTTCAAGAAAAGTTAGCCTCGATTTTAGGTAGTTTATTATTAGCGTTCTATTCAATGTCAGGGTATAGAAATTAAAAAAGAATATGTGGCAGTAGGATTGCTGCAAGAGAATGCGCGGGCGCCGACGAACTGGTCCGGCAAGACCGCCCCTTTCCTGCGCACGCTACAAGTACCGACAGCAAATGTACATAATATAATATGTTATTAGCCTTTTAATATCCTACTTAATTATAATGGTGGTTTATACCTACATATTTAAAATATATTAGTACATTTGTCATAATTTTGCTAGGTGACCAGAATTTGTTAAAGACTTTGGTGTTTTGTGTGGCATATAGAAAATGTTTGGTATTCTCTATGGTAGATAGAAAAACAAGGAATATCCTTAAAATATATTCCTAAGCAACGCGATGGAGATGGTGGCATCAGTAGATTTACTGGTGGCTGTTCAGTGCAACAGTTGTCTCGTACATCTAAAATCTAAATGTAGGGACACAGTTTATTGCGAGGAGATATTTTTGAAGGGAAAACTTCTTTAGCGGCGTCGTGCACTTTTTGGGATGGGTAAAAAATGTTAAACTCGAAAGTTCGTAAGACGGAGCCGAGTTTCTTATATTTAAAAATATATTTTTACGCCATCTGTGGATTCTGCGCGATACTACTGTAGTTTGTACTCTAAACATTGAGTTTTGTCAGCTTCTTATTAATTAATCTTTAAAAAATGTGTTTTCACTTCTGACGTGCAGTCCTACGACTGACAGTTTTTTATTTATTTAAACATGGACTTTACAGACGTTGAACCAACGGACACAAAGAACACCCAGACTCGGGACAATTATTTGTGGATCATATAAATTTTTTCCCTGATTTTGTCCCATAAACTTTCTACTAATCTTTACTAATTACTAATCTTTATTCTTTGTTACCTACTTTGTCTAGATGTTACTTTACGATAATCATAATAAATAAGCGGCGGTAGCGTAATGGCTAAAGCGTCGGACTTGCGATCGAGTGGTTGCGGGTTCGAACCCCACCCAGTGCACTACCGACGTGAACCCACTCCTAACACAAGTATTTAGCTTAGCTGGAGGGGTTAACGAGAATAGTAGTAATGTGTGACCCACGTTACTAGTAGTCTTTATAAAAAAGAAAAAAAAATGTGTACGATGTACGAAGCCACTTTCAACAGAAGTCAGAGTTACTGTAATATACATGCGACACAAAGTTTTGCATAACGGACAATACTGACAGAAAAATTGGTCGCTGACATTGCAACTACTGTCGGAAAAATCTGACTGAGACTGGTAAACAACAGGAATAGATCCTTAAAAAACAAAGACTTAGCAATTTCTGGCAATGGATTAAAAATCGATCATAACGATGATTATGATCGAATGGATCATAGTCGAATCCGTAATCTAAGTTGGGTCACTGTGACACTTAGCTCATAAAAAAAACTGTACGTAGATATCATACCCGTTTTAATTTTAATTAAAATCAAATCTTAAAATTAGAAAAAGAACAAAATCTTCACCATTTGCGCCTGCGTACCGTACGGGGTTCACGGATGGTCGGACCCGTCACCCGCTTGACAGCAGAGATCCGCCGGATTAAATCCCTAACAAACTTCCAAATGTCACTAAAACCTTCCAACACACCTTATTTGGTAATAAATAGAGATGAGAATTCTATAAAATTTATTGAAATGATGGTAAAAAAAAGTTTGTTCACCGAGTTGAAAATCGAACGTATAAAATATAATCTACATGATTTTTTGTGGTAAACGTACGGAGATTTTTGGACAATTATGTTTGATTGCACCTTTATATCACAGACGTGTGGTATGTGACCAACGTTTCGATGACGCATTCCTAAAACAATATGAAAAAAATAATGAAGGTCTATGTAGACAATAGGTCATGAATCTTTTACGAGTTGTTGTTTATGTAAATTAGTTAAAATTGTGAATTGTAGTAATAAATCAGATCTTCTTTGATCTCCGGCCTCCATGAGCGCTGGCCTGGGGGTAACGGGTCGGACTGATCGTTACCCTTGCAGAAGCAGGCCCGGGACTGGAGAGTGGTAAGACTCCCCGTACTCCATGATGTGGTCGCCTGCTGAAGGCAGCCAAGGTCTGCAGGGGTTCCCGGACGACTCCTTCCTAGGGTATACCCGGATCCCCCTGCAATAGACCCACTTGTGACGGAACACCGTGTGGTTTTAGTCGGTTCGATTCCGACATACCACTTGATTCCACACGATAAAAAAAAGAAAAAAAAAGTAATAAATCAGAAGTAAATTGTTGCATATTGTCTGTAAATTATTTTTATTGTGTGGGACAAAGTTATATAGAATTTCTGGCAAGGTCCGCTATCTATTTCTACGTTCGAAGAGAAAATATGTTACATGATATTTCGTATTCGTTCCTGAAATTCCTGAAACGATTATGACAACACCTTTTTATATACCTGACGTTTCGTTCGAGTTGCCGATCGTCCCTGATCCCGGATCAGCCCCATTCCTTCTGCATCCATGACCTGCGACTACTGTATCTTCAGATTCATCACTACATATTATAAAACAAAGTCCCCACCGCGTCTGTCTGTCTGTTCGCGATAAACTCAAAAACTACTAAACGGATTTTCATACGGTTTTCACAATAGATTCATGAGGAAGGTTTAAGTATATTTGTTAAGGTTTTTCTTTGTAAATTGGTTGAACTATGATGACGATTGTTGAAGATGTCTCTCCTACCCATGCGAAGCTGGGGCGGGTTGCTAGTATTTAATATAATTGAAATGATTTAGTACTAACGAATCACATTGATCCATCGTTGCCTGGAAGACGTTGCATTTAGCAATATGGCCGCCCTTTGTACATTATCTGTATGACATAATGTATGTATGATACTTCTACTGTGAGAATGGTATACATATAAAGTGTTATCTATCTATATAGCTATATTAATAACTAGCGGTACCCCGGGCAGCTTCGCTAGCGTGTAAATATTTATATATTTTGCGAGGGTTCTTTTTCGAAAATAAAAGTAACCTAAGCTACTCCTTATAACACCAGCTATGTGCCAGTGAAAGTCCCGTGGAAATCTGTCCACCCGTTCCGGAGATTGATTTGAACAAGCAGACAGACAGACAATAATTTTAAAAATTGTTTTTTTTAAATTGTATAATCTATCTGAGTGTTTACACTGCTTATGTACACACGTAAGCATTCGGATGCATTTATTAAAATGCTATTATTATGACATTACAAATATGCTCTTCAATTTTATTTATTTGTATAGGCGGCTCAGTTTGTTCAGCTAAACCCTCGTTTCTTTACGATTCAAGATTTAAGATTCAAGTTTATTTAAACACAAGAAACCCAGACAGAATTGTTGTGACAAAAGTACCCAAAACAACTATGTACTTAAAAAACTGTAATGTTATGT
This sequence comes from Euplagia quadripunctaria, assembly GCA_963859945.1. Taxonomy (NCBI): domain Eukaryota; kingdom Metazoa; phylum Arthropoda; class Insecta; order Lepidoptera; family Erebidae; genus Euplagia; species Euplagia quadripunctaria. The sequence goes on along the minus strand of OY982574.1, from coordinate 3,846,524 downwards.
GTGGACGTATCTATAATGCAATTCTTGATATTATAAAAGAATTACCTATAAATTTATTTCGAAAAAAACTTAAAATGTGGCTTGTTGGGAAATGCTATTACTCGGTATCAGAGTTAATAAACAGTAGAAGTGATAAAAATTGTAAACTTGCAAGACCGTCAATTAATTATGTTTTTGACATTTAACATATTTAACTATAATTGTAACTTAATAATCAATGTACATATGGACTACTAGCAGCGCCTACGGTTTCACCTGCGTAAGTCCCGATCCCGTCTGAATATCGGGATAAAAAGTAGCCTATGCGTTAATCCAGGTCTCCAGCTATCTACATACCAAGTTTCATCGCAATCGGTTCAGTGGTTTTTGCGTGAAAGAGTAACAAACATCCATCCTTCCATCCAAACTTTCGCATTTATAATATTAGTGGGATTTTCATATTCGCATGTCGTTAAACGACAAAATGTATCTGGCACTGTTTGTTAATAATTTGTCTATCATTGATGTACCTACATTCTAAGTAAATAAATTGGTAGATGCCTATGACTGCAAGACTGATAGATTTAAGTAAATAATTAAGCACTAGCTGCGAATTGAAAGTTTAATTCAAAGGGAGCATATCTCTTTAAAGTCCACACAAGCCCGTTTCTCTAATGTTTTGACTGCGGCAATTTGTAATAAGTTGGTGTTATTTTAGCGTGAGTGAATCATGCTGTTACTCTGTTGTGTGTTTGTTGTATCGACAATGAAAACAGGATGGTTAGTCATCTTCTTTGTGACTACGTATTGGTGGCCAGCTTAAATTTAGCTAGTTTTTTGTAATATCTACGCTTTAGTTGTCGATTGGAGCTTGGAGCTTAGGATTTTTGAAGTGAAAACTTCTTTAGGCACATTTGTGCACTTTTGCTATGGACTGCATTGAACTCGTGATCGTCACGCTAATAATACATATATAGATCCACTAGAGGGCGCTAATCTAAACATTGAGTTCTGTCAGCTCCTTATTAATTAATGTCACCGACCTGCTAATGTGACGTTTTTTTTAACTTCGTCGTTTCGTTTAAGTTTTCACTTCTGTCGGCAGTCCCATGACTGCCTATTTTTTAACCTAATGTACACTTAACCATTTATATCTTGTTAATCCTGTATGGTAGTAGGAGTTGTACTACTCGCCAATATTTCAGAGTTTTATCTTTGGTGACACGTGATAGGGACGAGCATATTATCGTATTTGATCGAGCCAAGCGAATACAGTCAGTGAATTTTTCTGTTATGAACTCGTGAGTGGCAGCAGGGAGACTGGTAGTAGGGAATCAAACCCATGCACTGATAAAATCACACAAGGCTAACGATGCCAGACAGAGACAGAATATACTTAGATACCTAAATTTAGAACAACTATCTGTAAAATTGTTTCATCGTGATTAGCCATTTTTATCAAGAACCCCACTGATATAGCTGTTTATTAAGAAGAAGAAGTAATAATAATAAAGAAGACGTGAGTAGGTTTTCAGTTTTTCTACCTAAAACCCTCAGTAGCACCATTTTGAAACTTGGTGCTGTAAGCTTTCATACGTTTATATACAGTATTTGATTATCATTTGTAGTGCAATAAGCAGCACTTTTAAAGAGTCTCTAACTAATGCCTGGTAATCAGCTTATTACCTCAACTCTCAAACCTCAACGAGTTGTAAAATGCTGTTAAATTTGATTATTTGCAAATATGTCAACAGTTATTCTCGGTCACACTAATTAACTGCGCAGCAAAAGTATTGACATTGTCCCAGTCAGTACAAATTGACACATCAATAATTTATTTCCATTACATACAAAAAGCAAAAGACTCCTTTCATATGAATCATACGCATGAGAACGAATGCGGAAAACAAGTGAATGAAGATGTTACAAAAAAAGCGAGTGTCAGCGAACGGCCAAAAAGTTCATTGGACATTTACAAAATTTCACCGCGGCAGCTCACATATAAGACATATTCATCGACGCGTCATCGTTACTTCAATACGCATTGCTTCAGTTCAGTGCAGCATGCGAAAGGCACGAAGTGCGTAACTACGCGAAAGTGACAGGTCGTTTTGGCGGGAGCCCGCCCCGCCACGTCTGGCATTGGGTTCTTTATAATATCCACACGACATCGGTACTGGTTGTACGCACCACGCGACACTCGGCCTGCGTCGCGACAATTTATTTCGGTTCGGGGCAATGCACTTATCGCACGCAGCCCTGAGATCTGCGCGACGAATAAACGAGAGTAAACATGAAACGCGAAGGGAAAAAAATTATACAACGTAGACGGCGACAAATCAAGGCTGCTAAAATTGGTACCTTGGCCGAGGTCCCCGCTACGCGGACCTAACACCCACTAGTTCTACACCAGCCCTTATGAATGTTGTTGATTAAAAAACACATTCAGTTGTTGTAGGCATGAACTAGACTAATGGTATTAAATAATTCTTTATAATAAGAGAATGAGAAAAAGTTAAAAGTTACTCATAGGTACTAGTTATTAAAATAGTTAATAATAGACCTACCTATCCCTAGGTAGGCAATAACTCTGTATGTCCCAAATGTATTGCAGATATTTTATGCTTTTTTAAATTGTCAGAATAAATATAATAAATCTTTTAAATGGTTTCGGCTGTAATTAATGGCATGTTCGCACACTCACAACGACTAAAGAATGGCACTGAAGGCAATAAAAGTTTAATACAGCCGATGTAACACGGCGCACTTTGTTATTCCAGAAATAAGTGGACTTTATTCGCCCAAATCGTATCGCTGCACGGAAGTGCAATTCAAAGTATGCTAATTAAAACAACTTTAACTCTAAACAATTTTTATTTCCAAACCTGTTCGTTAACAAGTGGGTAGTAATAAAAAAATCTATTAATTCAGCAAACCGGCTGTGTGCATAGTCGCTTGTGCCATGGTAATTTGTCAAGTGCACGTTTCGCGCCAAAAGTGACGTTTCACAAATCTTCAAAATGGCGTGCGGTGGTAATTAAACGCGCGCAATAACTGGCCATAAAGCAAACGAAGCGCATTGATGACGCGCCGTTCGCGCTATTTTCAGTGCGCGACGCTGGTCGACAAATGCTAACGGCCTCTAGGACACTCCAGCGGGACACGGCGAACCCGACTCCCGGCACACTCATTCCATTACTATTTGTTTATTATTCCAATGTTAAGTGCCGCCAGAATAAACAATCGAGACAGGGTTTATGACAGATAATATAATGTCTAACCTTTTCATTAAAAGTGATTGGATTTCAGGATTAAATTGGCGTCTGTTAACAATGTTTTCCAATTATTTAAATTACTTGTGTTAATGTAGGTAGTAAGAATGCACAACTAAATATTACTAACTGATATTTTAGAAAGAAAGACAACTTCCTAAAACTTCTGCTAGGAGTCTTACGTCTCCATTCAACATCGCCCACCCACCGTGATCCATTTAGCGGGTACTGCGTCATTGAATAACAAATAATTATGTTTACAAATTTATTATGGCATATGAATATTAGGCATTAGAACTAAAACAGTTTGCACAAAGTTTAAAAAGAAACCTAGGTTAAAATAAAATTGAAAGAAATCATGATTTTTCTTCGTTTCATCTTCTCATTTAGAGAAATGGGGTTTGATATTTCTTATAACACATAGGAGAGATCCTCAGATCAGGCTCGATCATATCGACTGAGATCCGCCCTAGCTGGCCAAGGCGCGGGTGCAGGGGTAGATGTTATACAAATACATATTAATAAGCGTGATAACTTTAATAGCGTGACGCAGGATCAGTAATTACTAAGTAGTTTCACAACAAAATACCCTCGGACGTAAATAAAATAATCTCGTTCATTGCATTCAACAGAAGTCTTGCTCTACATAAAATCGCAAACAAATTATTATTATGCCTCATGTGAGTGAATCCGTTTGTCAGACATGTGTAAAATATAATTTGTACATGTACCTATTTACTTACCTTTGATTGTTTAATCTATTGTTATTCTGTGACGACGAACAAAATAAATAGTCTTTAAACCTAGTTCGACTTGTTATTGATAGATGGCGCTGATAGACATATCTCTTCTTGATACTACTATTATGGTAAACGATAAACATGACGGTGGCCAGAATGATGTTAAGATTCACCGTTCAATTATTTTTGGTTCTTGTTTGCCATAAGGTATCGCGTTTTTTGTTATTAATTAAAGGTTTCTGAACATTTCCAGACAACAAGGTCACGTAGTTGAATTAATTGAATTAACAAATTACTTAGATCCAGCTTTTATGTAGTATTGAAGGTTCAAGTTATTATTTATAATCATCATCGACAGCTCAACCATAGGACGTCCACTGTTGAATACAGGGCCTCTCCTACGGACTTGCACAAAGAGTGGTATTTTATAATCTATACAAACATTTTGCTTTTAAATAACGCGCTTGGCCGTTTGTGCTAATCACAGGCTTCGGTTTTTAAGTATTATTTTTACATTAATTATCCCATTTTTAGGGAGCGCATCAAGCTATAAACCAACAGGAGCTGAGTACTGTAGCAAGTGTTCAAATAATACAATATTGGCAAAAACAACGTTTAGGTGAACCACGTTTGTGGAAACCACTCTGAGTATAACGAATTTTTCCCTTCGTTAAGTAAAACAAAATATACAAAGATTTATTTAGCATTTAAAACCTACACTGTAACTAATTTTAGTGCTTTTAATCTTAAACGTCGTATTTTGACATTTAAATATCTTTCAAATGACATTGAAGCGGCATTTACCTACAGATAGACAATTAAAACGAAATTTAGTTTTATATTTTGTTTATAGGTAGGTATATATACACACACACACACTTGTACACTTGGAATAAAGATATATTTTTTGCCATTATTTTTAATATACATAATTAAAAAAAATTTATATCCCCGATTCAAAAATCCCATCAACAAATAGAAAAGAGCTGATGATCTTTAAACGGCTGAACAGATTTTCTTGAATTATAGCTAAAAATACTTTCGATCAAGTCACCTTTCAAACAAAAAAATAAACTAAATCAAAAGCGGTCCATCTGTCCACTGTCCACAGACAGTCACATAAATACACAGATACACATCATGTTAAACTTACGTTATTACGCCGGGGCCGCGGGGGTTAAAATATTATCATTATAAAAACAATATTCGTAGGTAGTTCTCTTTGCCATGTTGATTTTTTTTTATTTAGGCACAGGTAAATGGTATATATAATGCCAACTTAAAAATTACAATGCATAGACACGACTCACGAGACCACTAACAGGCCGGTTTCAAGCAACATTCTCAGATTCAAGACTTTATCTGAAGTTGACTTTCTTCTTTTTTTCTATTCACACAAGACAACGAAACAACATTGAAAATATTCGTATTATTCAGATAGTTATTATATGTATATATATTTAGTTAGTTAGTTATGATATAATTATTCAGTAGAGTTCAAACATGGCCGATGATTGATATAGTACCTAACACCAAAAAAATATAACAAAATAAAACAATTATTAAAAATTAAAATGCCTAGTTGTCGTCGTCGTTGTTGTTGTAATTAAAAAGGCGTAGGTGCATCCATGACCAGACTAAAAACCCGCGAAAATAACAGTAAATAAGGATATTATATTTTTTTAATACTTATTATACCCGTCTACCTGGGAACTAGATTGACTAGTTTCATAAAATGAATCATGTCGACTCAGGGTCACTCTCGGACTTCTCAGAAGGATTATTTGTTCATTAAATATATTTGGTCATCTAGGTAGGAAGCTGACTGCGTTAATAATTCTTTTATTATACCTCGTGTGGTCGACGTAGCTCATTACTCGTTTCTAAATTTTCTATAAGTTTGAAAGTAACTTATTAGACGAAAGTGTTTGTGGAATTTAGTCGGTAATTGAGTTAAATACTTTACTATGATAGATGGTGGTCTTGTTACAACGTTTTTTTTTAAAACAGATATTGCAACACGGATGTTATTTTCTAAATTACCAGTAAAAATCGTACTGAGGGAGGATATTACATTCTTTAATACTAATAGGACAGCACGTATGTCCATGACTCTTGGCACCTGATTGCCAGTTGTTACTGAGCGCTAGACACACACACAAGTGCTACACTTGCGCGTTGCCAAACCTTACTCCCTCTAGTCGAACTTCTGGCGACGCTAACTACCGATAGACACATAACACTATGCTTAAAGAGACGTTTAACCGTAATCCTTTGTAGTGTGGAGATAAATAACAAGTCGTGCTGCTCAAATTCGTGCAGATTATATTAATTACAAATATTTTTCATTTTTCATTAAGCAACGGCAAGCGGCAACAGGCAACTGTTACATGAGTGGGACCAATATACGTCAATAACAAGGCTGTCAATTAGTAATATGCCATCGTCAATATCCGGTAATAAATTTTCGACACCATTTTGATAAAATCCATAGAATAATTTGATACGATTACGCATGATGTATTATTGTATTTTTCAAAGTAGATTATGATACAGAAGAGTTATAAGAAGGAATAATTACTAGACTGCTTTAAACAAAGAGACTTTTTATGGGATAGGGGGCAAACGAGCAGACGGGTCACCTGATGGTAAGCGACTACCGCCTGCCGCCCGCCGCACCTGCAACTCAAGAGTCACAAGTGCGTTGCCGGCCTTCAAGGTGGGAGTAGAGAGTGGGGGAGAAGGGGGGAAGAGGGAAGGGTAGCCTTCGGTAACCTCACTCACTGAGCAAAATACAACGAAGCCGGCCTTTAAGGTGGGAGTAGAGAGTGGGGGAGAAGGGGGGAAGAGGGAAGGGTTAGGCCCTCCGGTAACCTCACTCACTGGGCGAAATACAACGAAGCATTGCTTTACTGCCGGTTTTCTGTGAGTATACGTGGTCATACGTGCCTAAGCATGGCTCTCCCACTGTAACACAAACGCTCTCTCTCTTCCAGTGCCTACAAAAAACGTCCTTATTGATTTTAATTTGGTAAAAACTCAATAAATAAAATGGTAGATATGTTAGTTGATTTCAAGACGAAATAAATCTCTCTATATGAGGAACGAAAACATTGACGTATGTTTAACGGACTTAAGAAAAAAGGTATCAGAAAATGCTAAAGGTTGCGGAAGATTTTCCCGCGCATTTGTAGTGAGTAAAATGTTATTCTAACCTACAAATAGATTATGTCCTTAATGTTTGGTCCTGATCCTGATCAACAACAGTTATGTAGCAATATTCATAATGGCCAGACAATGTGATAAATTATGAACTTTATAAGCATTAATAACATAACCCGATTCTACTTCATATTTCCCGGGCATTACAAATAGTGCAATGTTTAACAACTTGGTCCATAACATACACAAACTTGATGTATATAGACACAATTCATACAAAGAATAGAACAGAAATATTAAAAGATACCTACGTGTGTGGTGAATCATAGACAGAAATAACATTAACATTATATCTCAACACCGAAACATTTATTAGTAGCATTTTTAATAAGTCATTTTATTGAATAAGGTAATAATTAAATCATTCGAATTCGAATTCGAAAAATTCGGTACAAACTTTAAATTAACTTTTTGTGTACCTCTAGCACTAAGTCCTTAGTCTGTAGCTAGGCAAATATTAAAAAAAAAATATGACTCAATCTCACTTTTATTTATTCAAATAGAGACAAGCAGGTGTCCCACACATATGTAAAAGTTATGCCCTCACTTTCAGTTTCTTACGAAGCGTGGTATTTTCTGTAGCCCCACACTTTAAACACGACCTTGGTTCATAAATTTCATGTGAGCGTTTTTATCATCTATCTAAAATGCAAGGTCTGTTTATCATGCTACATTTTCTTCATGCGGAGAATTTATATGGGTACAATCGTCTACTTGGTATTAATACATTAAATACAATTTATATTAAACTACGGTTTATAAGTTTCCTTGAATTAACTACACTAAATTAAAAAGGTAGAAGTTGTTCGATTGTTTGATAATTCACATCTGAGGACCCAAAAAATCGATTAGACAAAACCTTGTGATTCATAGAAGTAGAGAAGTTACCGTAAACGTGTGCTAATGTGCTAGACTACAGGCAAAAGAAACCTTCATCATAGAGCTAGGCAAACGATTTATTATTCATTTCATTACAATGTGAGTGAAGTTGTTAAATATTTTGCTCTTGAAAAGGCATTTTTAATAAGTAAAAGGATATTCTAAATTAATATTTGAAGCAGATATGTAATAATTAGGGAGTGGCGGACAAGATCCATGATCTCTCGGGCTCGACGCATCTATTTCGAGCTAATTATTGGTAGGGCAACGGACGTGCCTACCTACGTCACATGATTTATATATCTACTTTTAATCATTCGTAGTTTTAAGTATGTGCTAATGAATCAGTCCTATACTTTTAATCACTATTTCTCGACTAGACTCTAATCGCAAAGAAATAATAGCTAAAATAGTTTGATAAGGAATCAAAATATCTACTGTTTGAGTTATAATAATAAAACATAATGTTATGTACGTCTAAATTAGAGCCCTTCAAACCGATTGAGGTATTGATAGTAAGAATTAAAAAAAATATAGATAAACAAAAACGGCCTATATTCAATTAAATGATCAAATAACTTAATAAAAAATTACCCATGATTTCTTCTATTTATTGTCATTTGCACTTTGTGATTTCACAATGAACCAATTACAATTTGTTTATAATAAAGTCTTTCTCCACTTCTATTCTTTCTCTTTCTCTTATTGCCAGATTCGATAATGCCAGATGCCATAAACGCCAGAGGTGATAATAAGTAGGTAGAGTCAATGAGAAAAGCCAAGCCAATAAAAACTTTTTTAATTACTTTTTAACAGTTTATTACACCGTTCAAGATCATGATCATCAGGTATGTTCTCATCTGTAATCTTTCTAAAAAGTAGCCAACATAAGTGTCCATCAAATTGTGCATCAATCCATCAGACAGAACGTGCTGAAGTTGCAGCCTACCGACAGCATACTCAAGTGGTGATTTAATTGAGTGGTCTGTAGTGAATCTGGGGCCATGCGGTGCACGGTAATGGAGAAAATCGACTAACTCCTATGTCTGACTGACGTGGATGACATCTGTCAAACTGTAAAAAGAAATATAAAGAATAGAGTGTAGTCTATGAGATATGGTACATATTTAATGCGTTTTTTTTAAGAACTACGTTGACGGAGATATAGTTCGATTGGGAAGAATTGTTTGTTAGTGTTAATAGAATCGATATCACTTAGTACAGGGGTCGGCAACCTATGGCTCGCGAGCCACGTGTGGCTCTTTCAATGTAAAGTTGTGGCTCTCCAGTTCCATATGTAAAAAAATATTATTTACTATCACAAGTCTTAAAACCGTTTTATCCTCAAATATTTCTTATGAGGACAAAAAAAAGAAGGTCGTCAAATTTTATAGGAGCGCCACTTCTATTTACAAATTTAATCGGCTCTTTAAAAATTGGAAAATTTTGTAGTAAATTAAATTTTGGCTCTTCCGTCTCAAAAGGTATGTAGGTCTGATGGGTAAACCTCTCAAAAGACCAGGAAACCGTGCTTAGCCAATAATAGTAAATAATAATCTTTATTGGAAAAAATAGTAGGTATATTGTCATATAGCTAGATCAGTCGTTGTTAGTGGCGATACGAACCGTGAGCCATAAGAGAAAAAAAAAAGGGATTAGTCGTAGCCTGTGTCGTAGCTCGTAATGCCCACCTCCAAGCGGAAGAAGACACAGCGTCCTAGTCAACAGGTAATTAATTATTTAACAATATATTATATTCTATAGTTATTAAATGTTTTTCGTGTACATATGTGTGAATTCTGAGTTTGAGGATAATTTTACTTTTTTTAAATTAAAACCTTACCTAAGACTTAATTTTGGATCAGTAAAGTTGTTAACAAGGAAAAAAATAATGTTTTATTTCTTAGTATCAACTTAAAATTATTTAACGTTAATTGAAGAATATCTCAGAGATTAAACAAATAGGGCGTTGATTTACAAGAACAGTACGTATTTGTTCTATAGAATTTAATACAGTCATGTTTAACTCTTCGCGGTTCTTATTTGTGCAAATAGGGGACGAATATACTACGCAACTATTTTAATATAACATCAAAACAACATATTGAAATATATAATTAAATTAGCACATTCTTGTTAAAAAAACATACATTCTTGAGTACATAATACTGTACAGAAGAGTTTCAGACGCTCTCGACTCGAGGGTACATTTTTACGAGATTATGCACCGCCAGCCTCCGGTACGTGACGAAGAGGACGACTTAAGCTATATTTATATATAAACTATGTTTATTATTCGCCTTTAGTTTTATAACAAGACATTAGAGATTGGTTGTAATTTGAACGTCCGTGGATTTAACTCAACGTCAATATTTTCTATCAAACTCAATATCAGACGCTTGGTCACTCGTGGTATATGGTTTCTAATAGTTAAATGTAAGGAAAGATACGACGAGTCTTGAGTTGATAAAGTTTTAAGGTAATTTTGGCGCGAAAAACGCATTATCTTGTCATAATTCAACTATTTTGTTGTTCCAAAACTTAACGCGTCAAAACAAATTTCTAAAATCAAACGCCGTTTAACCTTGCTTCCTTACGACACTCAATTTTTATTGAAATGTGAACTTCTTTAGGCACGTTGTCACTTTTGTTTGGGGAAAAAGCACTGACCTCGTGACCGTCACACTAATAATACATATATGGATCCACTAGAGCGCGCTAATCTAAACATTGAGTTCTGTCAGCTCCTTATTAATTAATCTATAAAAATATAATCAGTTCAATAAAGTACTTTTTGTGTGTAATTCATATGGTAAAATAAACAAAAACATAATTGTAATTAAGGTGAAAATTTATAACGCCTCAATAGCGAAAACATTCAAAATTTCGTTGACGCGACACGTCGTTTTAAGTTTTCACTTCTGTCGGCAGTCCCATGACTGACTCCTTTTTTTATCATCATGTCTTAGGACAAGCAGTATAATCAGTTATTATGGTATTATGTCGTAGATGCGAACTGTTATTTGAATTCGTACTTTTATAAAGTTATCACGACTGCTATTACAAACAATGAGAGTGCGAATAATTCACTTGCGTTAAATTCAATTAGTATGGGATGACACCATCTTGTGTCACTTCTATAATTCCATAATACAAATGGTTTGAAATAAAGACTTTATTAAATATCAAATATCCTGCTTTACCAACTTACACCTAAAATTTAAATTCCGAAAAGATCGATATCAACTAATTAATGATATTGTAGATGTTTTTTATTAAAACTTTAACTACCCAAAAATAAACTTACAGGCATTTAGCGCTAATACCAATGCTCGCGTGCTAACTTTAAGTCGTTAAATTAAAAAGTAAAAGCCATAAATAAGGTAGAGCCAATGAACCTTTTTTGTAAGTTGACACGCGAATGCTGCAATTTTTGCATTCTGCAGCTGGTTACGGAATGTTTTATTATTTGAAATTTGAGCGACTAATATCGTCAATGCCCTTAAAAGATTTTGGAAGTTTTTATTTAAATTGATTTAGATTCTAACGAATTAGAACAATTGTTTAAGATTTTATGAAACTTTTTAAATTCTTGGCAAGTGCTCAAAAGATAAAGCTTTTTTTGTATTCAGAAGGAAGTATAAAGTTTTTGAATAATATTCGAAATATATGCCTACACGCACACGGTTAGAAAGAAATGATGCATTGTAAATGTGCCTGATGATTTTTATTATAATTATGATAAAGATTTAAAAAATCTGACTACGATGACCCGAAAGGAAGCTTTTAAATAAGTATAATTGTATACTATAGAAATGAAACCACAGCATTCAGAATTTTTATTTATTTCCAGCGGAAAACAAAAATATTTAAAAACATACTGCATAACTACAAAAACAAAAAAGCAAGCATATCAGCAAGTTTCTTAAAACCCGAATTTCTTTCACGCGAATTCCTTCAAAAGAAAAACTAAGCGCTTTCCATAACGGTATACAAAGCGACTTTATAAAAAAAACACCTAGAACTCGTGAAATAAACCTTAACACGTGAGACTTAAGGGCTTTTTGACAGCATAAAGACGATCATTAAAAGAACCTCATTGACATTGTTAAAGGAAAGTGAACTTTATGTGGGTGTAATAAGAGCGTCACAGGTGTGTTAAGGTGTTCGTCTTGCGGGGTGAACGACCTCTGAAAGCTGAACATTTCAGAAGTTTGACACGACATTACTTCCTGTAGCTTTAGGTGTTAGAATGTCGTGCATTTTTCTGTTTCAAGATTTTTAATGCATTGTTTTCTTAATGAGTTTTTTTCTGATCTAGTATTTTGACTGTTTTTTAAAATTTACGCAGTATTATTTGTGTCTAAAAGAAGTTAACCATTTTGTTGCTTTTAAAACATAGAACGTTGTTAGTAATCATGGAGACATACTGCTAAACTACTTTTAAAGACGTAGGGTTGCCAAAATATAAAACATTTACTGTTGTATATTTTCGAATTTCGAATTTGTCACATAACTCGAAGTTTAATAATATGATATTTTTACAGATTAAGTGACCGAAATAACTTAAGAAAATAAGAAATCGAGTTTCTGGCAACGGCAACGCAGGGAATTAAACAAATGGTGGAAATGGTTGAGAAATGAAAAATTTCCCAAAATTATTTGAAATTTAAATAAATCTAGGTATATAAATAAAAATCAATGTTAGTATGTTTGTCCGAAACTTTGGTAGGGTGTTCTGGGGAGGCCCACGAGGGTTCCTGGCTCAAAAAATCTTTATAAAATAAAGAAAAAATGGCATTGCAACGCATGCCGGGTGCAGCTAGCAAAGTCGTTTGGCTAACTTCATACTACTTACTATACGCAGTAGTTAGTAGTTAAAAGTTCTAGTGTTAGATCTTAAAAATATAAAATATCTGACGACATTTTTGATTATTGCCGGGTATTTTATTCAAGGTTTATATCTTTTAGACCTGTAGTCCCTGTAGACCTGTGTCGGAATTCCGAATGTTTGTAGTAATTCCATATTTAAACACAACTAAATAAAGTTTGTTGATATAATTACTAGGACCTAATATACTAGTGTAATAATAGTGTATTTGAATATAGTACTTTTACTTAAATCACTGAAAGGGTATGACCCTAGCATGCAGTTACAATAAAAAAAATTGTCAAAAAAAATATCCGTTTACAAAATTAAACAAATATGTACCATTTCAAACTTTTAACTTTAAACATTCCATCTACTGTTATGAAATACGGAGGCAAAAATACCTGGAACTTCAAACGGTCATAACTTGTAAACGGATAGTATTTTTTTTAAATTCTCATTGTAACTGCATGCTAGAGTCATGCCCTTTCAGTAATTTAAGTAAGTATTCTATTTTCAAATACGCCATGATTGTATAATTCCATTTCATTCAGCGTTTTAAAAATATTATTGTTATATCCATATCCAAACCGGTTAAGTGTGTAACACCATCGCGATAATGGAAGTTAATCACATGTGCATAATTGTATTGTTTAAATTAATGAACATTTTATTTTATTATACATTATATTTTTTCGTCGGTTTTTAGGTTCACCCGCCATCGTTTAGATAGGTTTGAATATTACATGGTAGAAATACACTGAGCCTTGCTGTAAACCATTGAAATTCGTCTGTAAAAACTAGTGAGTCAAACACTACTTCAAAAGTAACTAAACTTAGATACTTGTAGGGGTGTCAACCGACACTGAAACATTTTACCATTAATTTAAAAAAAAAAACTAAATTATTGTTATAGATTTTACACAGCTTACATACTATTGGTATAATATAAATCTTTTATATTTAGAAATGTCCAAAGTTACTTGTACTAAAAACTGGAATTTGTGTGTATCTCAATTCGGCAAATGTCAGATTAATACGAGTATTATATAATATATTTTTTTACGTTAAAAAAAAAATGCCTAATTTAAAATCTTATGTTTTTGAATATCTGTAAGTTTCTATGGATGTAGTTTTTTTTCATAAGTATTACCTACGACGTATGATAAACATACATTTCACCAAGTGATGGTTTTGATGGTAATATTCCATTGTAAGAACACAAACTTTTGTTGAAAATTGTATTGTGTTTTGTTTCAAATTCATATTTTATAGTTGAATAATATGTGGATAACGCAGTGGGTTATACATATATGTAATATATAATTGTATTGTCTTAATTCAGATTAGTGTATAACTGTTTTTTTTTCCTAAATAAATAAATAAACACAAATGCTATCTTAATTTATAATTTTTCTGATGAAGTTTGCGTTTTTAATAAAATAAGAAATCGCGTGGCGGTGTTGTTATTTCATTGATACAGTATAACTTAAACTGTCATCGTAAAACCTTTGTACCATGACAGATCAAATATTATACTGGACACCTATAAATTGATGTAGCCGTTTTTACATAATTTTTGTCTTGCACATGTATAAAAGTTTTGATTTAGCGACAATTTGTTCCAGAGATTGGTTGTGCGAGGCAAAAACTTTCTGAAGAAGCGCACAGTAGTGGATTGCCAATCATCCAGGTGATGGGGATGATAGTTTTGTCGCATTAAACGATGGCGAAACGCTGTGGCCGGTATAAGTCCGAACAATTTGTTTCCAATCCAAACCCTGAGACGGACTGACACAAAAAAATCGGTTTAAGCAGGTTTAAAAACTAACGAAACTTCAAACAGATTTCAGTGCATTGTGAAACTACACTGTCTACTTGTCTTCTGTTTTTCAGCGTAAAGCGAGCGTCATAAAACTCAAATAATTTCAGAGCTGGGTAAAGTGCCACCCCTACGCTAAGTACCCCGGTATGCTAACTTTCGCTTTCGGGACGCGAAGTGCAACTTTACAATGTCAGTTAGTTAACTGAGCCTATCCACATTTTCAAGGACGAATCATACAACTCTTTATACCACTGAAGTGAGAAATAAGCGAAGTATGGCCCGCCTGATGGTAAACAGTTACCGTAACCTATAGATGTTTACAATAACAAGGGTGGCTTTTTCCCATTGCAGACTATGTAAAAGCAGTCATATGCCCTTTTTGAATAACTCCACACCGTAGTCCCTATGGTAAAATATCATATCACATTCTAACTTTGGACGTGGAGAACTAGTAGAATTATGTTATTAGAAATTAATTGATTAAAAAACAACTGGCGCTTAAAGTTACACATTTTCTTTAATTTCAGTGCAAAGCTTTCTTATAGGTCCATCAGACGTTCATGCAAAAGTCAATCATTCCCAAAAGTAATGATTGACGGATGTTCGTCCGTGATTGATGAAATAAAATCAACCTTTAAATCTCATCTGCAACCGTCAATCA
The DNA here is from genome assembly GCA_963859945.1 of Euplagia quadripunctaria. Taxonomy (NCBI): domain Eukaryota; kingdom Metazoa; phylum Arthropoda; class Insecta; order Lepidoptera; family Erebidae; genus Euplagia; species Euplagia quadripunctaria. Next base: position 3,831,076 of record OY982574.1, on the reverse strand, counting down.
CTGCATTAGACGATAGGTTATTCGTCAATCACTGTTTTGATTGTAACAAAACTGACAGCAAAACCTACCGTGTAATGGGCGCCATAGACTTCACTTTTAGTGACAAAGTTATCCTTAAATAAATTCATATTCAGAGTAAAACTAACTTTAAAATGTGTACAATAAAATTTATTTTTATATATGTGATTATATATATGATGATATATTTTTGAATTATGTGATTTGGTAACTTCTCGACCTGTTGGATGTTAGTACGTCATAGGGGCTCTAACTTATTGTCCTACGCCAGTATCCACAAACAAAATTCACATTTATTTAAAGTCATTTTTTTTTCTCTCATGGCTCGCGGCTCGCATCGCCACTAACAAGTAATTTAAAGTCTAGGATAAAGAACACCATGAGGGAGCTATGCTACACTATATACAAAATTGTCTTTGATGAATGTGTCATAAAGTTAAGTCAGTAAGTGAAAAAGTCAATATGTTTTTTTTAGGCTGACAATACAGGCAAGGGAGGACTTAAAGTTCGCTGTGCTCTTCTTATTTATGATAAATTGTCCATTGTACAGTAAGGAACAAAATTTGTTTTTTTGTTTATGGTATGAAATTCTCGAATGAGTTTCAATTGTGATTTAATATTTAACGTGTTGTGTGGTAGGTTTAAGTTTTAGAATAACTAATATTATAAACGTGAAAGTTTGTGAGGATGTATGGATGTATGGATGTTTGTTACTCTTCCACGCAAAAACCACTGAACCGATTGCAATGAAACTTAGTATGTAGATAGCTGGAGCCCTGGATTAAAACATAACCTACATTGTATCCTGTTATTCCCCCGGTACCGGGACTTACGCCGGTGACGCCGCGAGGTGCAGCTAGTCAGAAATAATGGGAAATGTAACTAACATCGTCAAACCAATATGTTAATAATGTTTTTACAAGGTTTTATTTAACTTGCATTGTTTGTATGTTTGTTTAGGTCAAATCTTGCAACTGAATTTTAAAGCATTTATCCTCAACAGATTATGCTGAAATTTTGCAAACACGATTCCAAAAAAAAAAAAGGGAAATAAAAACATTTTCTAAAAGCTTGTCTTTAAAAGTGTTTTTTCTTCTATTAATTTATTAATTTTCCTTTTATTCATCAACTAGCCTATCACACTTTAAGTTTAACTCATACACAATAATTTAATTGTGGAGTTTTTTTGTGTACATACATAACTAGAAAATGCATATCTATGCCAATTACAGCTGTGAGTGTACTGTGAAAGTAACTCTGGCTGTAACGTTTTCACGCGAAACAATTTTTTATGAATTTTGGTAAAGTAGAGACAGAGATCTTGGAGAAGGACCGTAGGGTACTAAAAGGAAATTAAAGTTCGTATGGGAGAGATTCTCTGCAGACGAAGTCGTGGGCACCAGCCAGTAAGAGTATAATAAAGAATAAAAATAAAATTCTTTCTTGTATTCGTTGCCTTTTCACCACCTTCAAGTTGTATTTTCCGATATTTGTATCGGTTTAGGAACAATGTTGCCAAGTTTAAAATAATGATTGCTATGTGTTGCCTCCACTGTCGTAGCGTGTAACCGTCCAGTAATTTCATTTTAGTAGATTTCATCCGCCACATTATTTTTTAAATGATTCATATCACCAAATTATATAAACATATTGCTTATTGTGGTGGCCAAATATTGTATGACAGTTTTAATTTATAATTTAATACAATAGCTAGGTATAACAAGTTATCAGATAAATATTGACTTCTGCAAAGGTGTGATGTTAATAAAGCAAGATAGGTTTACAATACAAGAAAATAAAGAAAAAAAAAACAAAATATCTAAATAAAATATAGTCGCTCAGCATTACAGACTAAATATTGAATAGTGATTAGAAAGTGCAAATCATTGACAATAATAATAATGTGAACAACATCACGCCACGTGACATTAATCGCTTAATTAGTCCAAACATTCCGTTACATCTGAACCCTAAAAGCTTATTATTTGCAGTGTCCACTGCCCGCCATTACAGCGCGGCCATTTTTCAATTATGCCAAATGTGTATGGAGTATAAATCATTGTATGTATGTTAATGTATGGCTATGTGGGGGGGGGGGGTAAGAGGGGTGGTATGTAAACAGAACCCCGTTTAATTTGTAAACGGAATCGGAATATAGGATGTATACTGAATACCAGTGCTGCACGAATAATAAAAAAAAAATGCAACGTGGAAGATTTTATGCGTTCGGATATTTTTATGAGTGGCGACGGCTCGGTTTATGGATTGAAACGTAATCGGGTGGATTCTATTGAATTTCGTGGATATCGTGGCTTTTATAGCTCCCTGAAATGTTTTTAAAATGGTAACTTCGTTTTTATATTACTTATCCTATATAGTTTATATAGAACTAAAGAATGAATAATTAAATAATTTGCTAATGAACAACTGTCGTTTGGTTAGAGTTTCCTTCTTCTCTCTACTTACTGTTTTTCCAAATTTAAATTCTCAAAAGTTGACGGCAATAGGCTCCCCATTACGTGAGTGGGTATCAAATTATAGTTGGCGAAATATGGGTGTATAATAAGCCTTTGTTTACCCCTTACTCCTTGATCTATATCGTGAGTATGTATGAAAGTAATGAACAACAAATTTATTGTTTTTTTATTATTTCGTTCATTTAATTTCGTACCCGTTTATTTCCTTCATTTAAAATATTAAATTTGAATTATCTATATAATTGTGTTAAAATAGTTATCATTGGTTAAATACCAAAGATAAATTACTACAAGTACGTAGTGATGCGACGCGTGAAATATATATTTTTTTAATTTTAGAAAGTACTACGTTATAAATTTTTCTATATCTACTGATGAATCAATCAAGAAAACATAGTTTTTTACTAATTAATATTTCTTTTCTTTAAATTTCTATTTGTAAATATGTTCTTACATATTGCGATATATTTGATTTTAGAATACAAAATAAACCAAAAGCCTCATAATTTTTTATTCCAATTTTAAAATATACATATACCGATACAAAACTTTTAAATTTCTTTCTCTGTAGGTGGCCAGTGGCGCACGTTAATTCCATCGATCATTACTCCGGTTGCAATCCACCAATCATGAAAAATAAAAACATTGGCAACCCCACCTGCACTCCCCCCTTTCTGCCACCCTACCGCTCCCCCTCTCGTCTGCGTCCAGGGGATGTGATTTTTTCGAGCGTCACTCTCGATTAGTATGAGGTTTACCTATATGTATTCGGAAAATCAATTGCACTTAGGTATTCAGATTCAGTCGCGTGTTTAGTCTATGTACTGTCCGGATTAATGCGAATATACCTATCATGCTGTTCATAATTTTGTTTTCGCAGTTGGTAACAATATTTATTTATTGTTTGATTGTTATTTTTAGTCTGTTCTTATAGTATGTCAGGAACGCATTGTAAATTGCAGACATGTTGTTTTTTTTTGTCGTCATTTCTTAAGAACTGTTATACTTATATGCGTTCTCCAGACTGCTGTTTTTTTTCTACTTATTCTTGAAAACGGATACTTTTTCCAAAAATCGCAAAAAATGCTACATTGAGTGAAGACATACAATTACTTACAAGATACCCGCTGTAAAGTGTTGTGTGGGAGTAATAATTGAAAATTAACAGACGCTTAAGGGGAAAAGAAATACAACTAAAAACGAGCCAAGAACTTTAGCAAGACTTAGTGTATGTTACGGTTATTATTAACGACTCCATCGAACAGAGAAACATGTAAATGTTGAAAAAAAAATAGTCTTTAAAAAGAAAAAAAATTTTTTAGTCACTGTTTCACTCCGTGTCTTTATCGCATTTTTTATGAAACTATTTTTTAGACACCAGGAAGTTATTTCATATAGCTATAAAAGTTTTTACGTGGTATTGCAAATTTGTATACTTTTTTCTAGGCTGAAAATTTTATAATATTTTTTTATAAACCTTATAGGTATATATACTGAATTACTACATACATATGTTAAAATGTTGCTCTATGACTGTAGGGACATTTTCTTTATAGCCATTTCCAGTCTGAATATATGTATTATCAATTTATTTTAAATATACGACGTATACTGAAATAATATGTTAAAAATATTATCTGCATCATGACTTGACATGTACGCCATACTGCATCACTGTATCAGGTAGTATCACATCCCTCTAAAATTTGGTCAATTAAAAAGAACTAAAAACAGAATCCGTGGAGGGTGTGCGTGTGTGTACGTAATCAGTAACACATACAAGCTAGTACCTTAGTGTGGGTGCTTGCAGGGCGAGCTGAGCCCAGCCCGATCGCGAAGCTCCATGCAAAAATGTGCATTACAAGCCAGAAACATTCGACCTCCCATTCCTCTCCATAAAAGAAGAAAACAACGATATAGAGGGGAGCTGTAGGCTGTTCTGCAGTTCTTTTTATACTGGCCAATGTGCTAGGGGTAGTTAGATAACGGCATGCGGGCCCCTCTGTTGTCATGTATCACGTATCCAGTTTTTAAAATTCGAACGAAGCGCTATTGTTTTTGGTTTAGTTTGAAATAGGAATTATATGAGCTTTTCGATTCGAACAATTTAATTAAAGAAAATTCTGATAAATAAACAATTGTGAAAGTGTTTTTAAGGTAGACATTCCGATGAACTATTTGGCTAGATGGAGGCCAAAAGTCTTTAGAGCCAAATTGTTTCGATGCCAATTCGCAGTTACAACTTACTATTAAAAATAAGATTTAGGTAATTGTTACTTTTAAACATTTCTACTGACTTTTAAGCTCAGTTTAATTTAAAAGAACCGACTTTAGTTTAATATAGTTGACTAAAAGTCTTTTTTACGTATGTACAGTTTAAAGCAGAGTTAACGAAGCCGTAATTATAATTTTCAAAAGAATTTCTCTTTTTTCTCTTTAATAAAATACCTTTCATTAAAGTTTGCTGAAAGATTCTAGTACCTCATGACTTCTTTTAATAAATCTCGCAATTACGAGTAGTGGCAGGAGTTTAAATCGTTTTAATTACTATTGACTCTTAAAATACATATTATAAAACAAAATTCCCCACCGCATCAGTGATGTCTGTCTGTCTGTTCGCGATAAATTCAAAAACTACTGAACGGATTTTAATGCAGTTTTCACCAATATATAGAGTGATTCATGAGGAAGATTTAGGTATATAATTTGATAAGGTTTTGTGTAAATTGGTTGAAATATGATGATGATTGTTGAAGATGTCTATGCGAAGCCGGGGCGGTATAATTATAAACTAGTCTCTAATTCTAACTCTGCTAGTGTAATTATAAACTGTTGATTAGAAAATAGTGTTTTATGTAAAATACTAGATAATTCCTCCAGTGACTGAAATATTTTCAAAATTAACAGCTTTTTAAGAGTGAAGGGAAACATAAATTCTTTATTTTTTTTCTTTAAAATACTATGAGCACGATAAATATAATTGAAATGTCGATGAAATAAATTTAAGGAACCGGAGATCAGTAGAGCAACATTAAAACAAAAGTTTCGAAATTCAAAACGAGCAAAGTTTTCGCCGAAGTGGACTTTACGGGGCCGCAAAGTTTTTTCTACACACGCCGTCGGGGGGTGAATGGAGGAAAAAAAGGAAAAACGCAAGAGAAACTGTGTTATGAGGTAAGAAAGACCGAGGCCACGGGCACGATCGCAATAAAACCATGTCTGCGTAGGTCGGAGACGACGTCTTTTTTTCTCGTTTCAAACCGAAAGAGAAGGAAAAATGTTCTAAATGCAACCAGGATTTATTAAATCATATCTCAGTTCGACGACTGTATACGATTATATTACTTGATCTAAGTAAGTTTTCTCTAGTCTATTAAAACAATTTATCTATTTAAATTTGTAAAATAATATTTTTTAATAAAGTATAGGTATACTTGTGTTTAAATAATTCTCGCTTCTTCGTATGAAAGACTGGCTGAAAGGCAACGCCTCCATTACTCCTTGCAGATCAAAGCTACATTAAATAATTATAGTTTAAAAAACTAAAAAAACACGCTTTTATAGAAAATTCAACTAAAAAAAATAAAAAATTTAATCGAATTTTGTAGACGAAAGTGTTTGTGGAATTTCGTCGGTAATTGAGTTAAATACTTTACTGGATAGATGGTGGTCTTGTTACAACGTTTTTTTAAACAGATATTGCAACACGGATGTTAATTTCTAAATTACCAATAATAAAAATATAGTTTAAAAAACTAAAAAACACGCTTTTATAGAAAATTCAACAAAAAAAAATAAAAAATTTAATCGAATTATTGCATTGTCATCGGTTTTTGACACGTGTGCAAAATTTGAATGAAATCTGGCTGTTTAAAGTGGGTCAAAATCGCGCCCAAAGGAGTCGGTTACAAACATACAAGTGTAGCTAATTTATAGCGTGTAAAATGCGCTTAAGGAGATGAATATAGAGTAAACCATAGCCAAAAGCGTGTTTAGAACTAATTTCGGCATTAATAGTAATAGCTATATAAATAGTATTATATGTTCACAAGTCTACTGACACATAAAAATATACCGCAATAACCACTGAGCAAACAAACATAATAGCAACAATTGTCTTTATTTTAATGTTGTCTATTAACATGTGGTCCACGACACGGACCGTTGTTTTCACGCCCAAATTATATTATTCAGGCTAAGAAATCAAAGCACAATTTTATTCTCAGTCTGCGGTTTGTGACCAGAATCGAGCTAATGTATGGTAATAATCACTGGATTCGATACTATTATGTCCACGGTAGCGGCTAAAGTATGCCAAGCAGTGTTGAGCTAAAAAACAATTTCCGTCCATTAAAAATATTAGCAATAAATTTGAATTTAGAATTTTTTCTACACATTATTGTCTATTTTCAATTTAAGGCGTATTGAATAGTAGACCGAATTCCATTTTCAAAATATCCTTGTTTGTTTAATGCATATTTAAGTGATTTTGATAACTTCGACAGCCTTGCGGACTAAATTACCCAGCAGTCTACTCCGATTGATCGACTTAGTCCAATTTGATACGTACGAAAAAAGTAGTCTGGACTTGTTATATTATGATTAACAGAGCGCTAATTGTAAGCAGGTGAAAGGTGCAGAGAAAGGTGTACGGGTTGTTTTTTTACCATCTAACGAAAATAGATTTAGACTGTGTCGTTGACATTACTTTCATTCGATGGAAAAATGGAAGTCGCGTCTTGACTATTGGCTGTCCAAAGTAGAAAAGTTTTTTTTGTAAATGTTAGAGAATGGAAAATATGCCCATACAAGGTGATTTTTAACTTATGTGCATTTAAACTGTATATTTTGTATTTGTAGTTTTAATCGATATGAAATTATTGGTACACATTGCAGGACCTACGTAAACAGAACATGAAATTGTTGTAAATCTCAGTATATCTGGTTGTTTACGAACAAAATGTTCCCGATGTATGCTTTTTAGGACTTAACTTTATCAGTAGTGTAGTTCTTACAAACTTCAAGTATGTATTGACTTATGATCGGGGCAAAGCCCTAAAACAAGCATGATCGCGGCGACGCACACAAGTGCAACGCGGTAACATGGCGCCCCACCACAAGCACACCCGCGATTCGGCGTTTTTATATTTTTGCAGGTTCAAAAAAACCGCGCGGTAGACAAAGATAGAATGATGACGAACACCGAGCAACAATGGAGGGTGAGTGAGACGGACGCACCTCTGTCATTGCGAACGCGAAATAAAAATGTGCAAAGCGTTCCTTTTTTAAATGTGATGCTTTTTTTACGTTAGTCTGCGTTAGCAATTAGTGTTGTGCGGTTGTCGCGCAGCAAGCGTTAGGAATCTATGCAAATGATATGCCCCCGGATCCCGGGGGCTCTTCTAAAAGCTTTTGTCGTTTATTCAATGACAATAACGAGTAAATCGTAAACAGAGTACGCGGAAGCGGAGCTATTCAGTTCACCTACAAGGTCACAGTTCGGTCCCGCACCTTTGTAGAATTAAGCAGACTCACAATGCCCCATCTAGGTACATAAGGACGTCTGCACTCGTTTTCTTGTTGAATCCTCTCCTCATTTTACCGCAATCCTTTTAAGAGCACGAGTTATGGCGATTTCTTAAAGAGAATTTGAACAAAAGGCTGATGATAGAATGTTTTAAAATTGTTTTCTGTTGGCGCTTTAATGTCTTGGTAATGTTCGAGCACATTTTTGATGTTCCATTTACAAATTGTTTTCATTTCAGGCGTAGGTAAAATGTGCGAATTGTTATTTTTATAAACATCAGGGCGATGTAAAATACGAAAAAGGTACCTATCGTATGGGATTAATATAGAATAGAGTAGAATATTGTGTAAGTCTTTCTGGTGCACGCGACTAATCAAAGGTAGGGCCCCGGGACACCCACGAGAGCGTAGTCGTTGTGAGAAAATTTTAATGCGAACGGAAAAAAATGTTGGCAACCCACTGCAGCTGGCGTATGTGTGCGTGGCGGCTACACACACAGCCGTACGCCGTGTCGGTGCATGCTTTACGCGCGGAAAAAAGTGCTGCGTTATTGATTTTTCTGTACAGCCACGGGGGGTCTAGGGAGAAAAGTGGGGGTTGTACGCCCGCGGCCTGAAAAACCGTCTGCTGAAAAAAACCGAGACGAAAAGGCACCCCTCCCTTTTTAATTGGTAACGTAGTGTCAATAGGGCTAATCCTGGGGCGGTAATAGCCTGCTTTTGTCTCCGAATGCATTTTTCAGTGTTGCCATGCGACGATTTGAGTACTTGCGGTACTTTATGACTCTCAAGTTTATATTATGAGGCTCGGTACCTAGTGGGGGTTGAATTTAGACTTTCTATAAATTTTCAATACTTGTTTTTTTATTATTTTTCTATTACGTATTGAACTAGAAATTACATGAGCATTTTGCAAGAGAAGTATATTTGTCTTTCTGTAGAAAACTATAATATAGTTATAAAACATGAAATTATCCTGTGTTCAAAGCTTCAAATATTGCTACAATGTTTTTTAAAATCATTTTTAATGAAGATGTAGCTCTTAATTATTTGCTTTAATTCACCAAAAAGTGTAGTATCACTATTCGATTTAAATAATAAGAAAGCAAAGATAACCAAAGTAGGGCCTGGATTTAGACCCTTTGAAGTGTAAACATTGGTTATTCATTTAAAACATTTTCGAACGAATCTGATACATAGACGCAGAAGATGAACAATTCTTGATTTTATTATAATACGTAAGTGTACGTTTTAAGATACTCTTTAGAAACAAGGGTTGCGAAATTTAAATAAACGTAATTAGATAACTGAAAATTAGGTACATGCATGTAACACTCATGTCTATAATATTTAAGGTTGGCTTGTATTCTATGTAGATAGGGTTTCTTTTCGAATCGAGGTATGTTGGATTCCAAATATTGGTGCTTATTTTGGGTTCATCAAATGTTTGTTGAAAGATTTATTGAAAACTAGCAACCCGCCCCGGCTTCACACGGGTACAAATTACATACCAAAACCTTCCTCATTAATCACTCTGTCTATCAGTGCAATACCGCATGAAAATCCGTTCAGTAGTTTTTTAGTTTATCGCGAACAGACAGACAGACAGACAGACAGACAGACGTGGCGGGGGATTTTGTTTTATAATATGTAGTGATAATTTCTGCTTTGTCGGCGCTAATCATTCATTAAAAGAAATTCGTTTAAAAAAGTATAAATTATATTATAAATACAGATATAACACCATTGATTACTGTAGTTAAGTATGTACATTTTTACATTGAGTAGTAACTGGTAATTCAATTTGAAATAGGCGCATGAAAAGTGGACACTTTTGGTACGGGGAAAAGTACTGAACTCGCGCGACCGCCACGCTCAAATGACAGATGTGTCAGTTTATGTTTTCACTTCTGACGTGCAGTCCTACGACTGACAGTTTTTTTTTCAGACTTAAATTACATGTAATCTCTATAAAAATCAAAATAGCTTTGTTACTCAGGCATAAAGTATCTTCCTCATGAAATATACTGAAGTGACTCCCTCTGAAAGATACCCATGTCATCATCTTCGTACCTTTTTCCCAAATTTATTTGGGGTCGGCGCCATTCCATTCTATCACTAGTCATTTTACCACTTACTTATTTTGTGAGCATTATCCTCTTCAAAGCCACCCATAGAATAATTTGTTCTATTTAAACAAGAAACTAAACAACATCTATTTATAAAAAAAGTGACTGATACAGTTTGCTGCACCCTTCAGGATGTCGTTGTCGCAGACGCATGTAATTAGCGAACGGAAGTGCATATGTGACGTCATGTCCGGCGCGACAATTGAACCACTTGCCCATGCGCAGAGGTCAGGGTTTTGCACTGTTTAGATGAGTTGTCCATCTACGCATTTATTATATAGGTAAAGCAATCAATGAGAAATTAATTGATATATAGAAGGTGTCTTCGATGGTGCGAATGTCCAGGAGGGACTGCCCTACTGGGGTAGTACTAGTTTTGTTTGCTAATGAGTAGAATCATCAAAGGACAAATAGGGTTAGGGTAAAACCTTGTGTGTTGTGTGTGTGGCATTTGACACCGGAAGGTCAATAAAGGGCCCCCGTCGGGTCCGTAACTAGTTGGGCATCCCTAAAAATACACACAAGAGTGACAGTATGATGGGACATGACACATATAGGCACCGGCACCCGCCCATCATTAGACCAACCGTGTGTTTGTTTGTATATAAAAAGACAAATGTTGAACAGTTCTATCACTGATGAATAGGTAGCAATTATAAAGAGAAATGTCTTTAAACATTTAAGAAAGCTGAAGATATTGTTATTTGCTTCCTTGTAGGCGCTAATATATATATTTTTATGGTATAGGGGGCAAACGAGCAGACGGGTCACCTGATGGTAAGTGACTACCGCCGCCCATGGGCACCTGTAACTCAAGAGTCACAAGTGCGTTGCCGCCCTTTAAGGTGGGAGTAGGAGAAGAGTGTGACGAGGGGAGAGGGGAAGGACAGGAAAAGGGGAGAGGGAAGGGTTAGGGCCTCCGGTAACTTCACTCACGCGGCAAAAAGCAATGAAAGCATTGCTTCACTGCCGGTTTTCTGTGAGGCCGTGGCAAATATCTAGCAAAAAGATATCTGGCAAATTCAACTAGTAATAGATGAATTTGAAAAAACATTTTTGGTGTAAATACCCCAATTGCTAAGGAGTTAGCCTATAATCTATATTGTAATAGACATATATATGCGTGGCAGGTCACCAACCCCTTGAACCGACTAAGTCAAAACTGCACTCAATCATCAATGTTCCACTTCACGAATGTACAAGAAGAGCTACAGCTTGCCACCACCTCTTAATACGACCACTTTACCAAGAGTGTGGCGACGACGGGGAAGAAGAATATATGTTATCGCTAAGACCCTTAGAAGTGGAGCAGTTACCATAAACGTAGGTGAAATTGCTGGGAACGGCTAGCATGGTATATAGGGTGTATATGACAATGGAACACTTAGTTAAATCACTGAAAGGGCATGACATACAAAAAGAATTTTTGAAAAAAAAACTAACCGTTTATAAATTACTAGCAACCCGCCCCGGCTTCGCACGGGTATAAATTAAACACCTAAATCTTCCTCATGGATCACTCTGTCTATTAATGAAAACCGCATGAAAATCTGTTCAGCAGTTTTTCAGTTTATCGCTAACAGACAGACAGATAGATAGACGCGGCTAGGGACTTTGTTTTATAAAATGTAGTGATTACCGTTTGAATTTCCAGGTATTTTTATCTCCGTTTCTCATAAAAACACCTATCATAGCATAGAAATATATGTTCTTCTTCTCCTTCGACTTTCATCCACGTTTATAGTCAGTGCATTGCTCCTTAGGCTCGTAGCGTGATGTTAAATGGCATATTTTCAAATTCAACTTGTAGTTCGTTCGTTGTAGCGTGTTCAACGAAAAGGCACAGACTTCAGTTTTATTATTAGTGGGTTTAGGTAATTAAAATATTATAATTCAAACACCCTGAAGTGACAAGTAAATACTCTACGAACAAAGCGAGAATACACGGCCATGTTATTTTTTTACAAAGGGATTTTTTTATGACGCAATTTTATATTGCCTTTGGCTACAGACAAATTCGAAGTTACTTTCGTATAATATCCATTTTTGTATTTAAAAACTCATAAAGCTAGATTTATTTGAAACTGTTACCAACAGAATGAGTAAGTAGAAACTAAGTTTTTTTTTTTTATTATATAGAAAGCAGTGATAATCAAATCTGTGCCTTATTTTTAACTTCCGAGGCAAAAAGAGAGGTGTTATAAGTTTAAAGTGTGTATCTGTGTGTCCATCTGTGGCATCGTAGCTTCTAAACGAATGGACCTTTTTATCATGGTATAGGGGGCAATCGAGAAGACGGGTCACCTGATGGTAAATGGCCACTGCCGCCCATGGGCATCTGCAACCTGTGTCACAAGTGCGTTGCCCGCCTTTAACGTGGGAGTAGGGGAAGAGGGGCAGAGAGGGGAAGAGGGCCCCCCCAGTAACCTCACTCACACGGCGAAAAACAATGAAAGCATTGCTTCACTGCCGGTTGTCTGTGAGGCCGTGGTATCACTCCGGTCGAGCCGGCCCATACGTGCCGAAGCATGGCTCTCCCACGAACCGGGCCTGACTTATTCGATTCAGTTTTGTTTTTTGTTTGAACGGTGACTAAATTCTAAACTAAATAAAGATTCTTAGCTATTATTTAAGATCTGTTTAGCCGTTCGAAGATCATCAACTCTTTTCTAATCGTTGGTACTTTAAACTGTGAACCACAGATAAGCAAATATGATACTGAACTCTTTTGTCTTTGTATCTTTGCATACACTCGTAGATATCACTGAAAATGTCGATGTAAGTCATTCTGCAGCGAGTGCAATAACATTGACCGCCGTTATGTAAGTAGGCCCACTTGACATCAATTCAGCACGCAGACGGAGGGACGCTACTAACATGAATGCGAGTACAACATGTGCTGTGTCAAGTGGCCAAGTAATTGAGTAACTCAAAACTGACCGCCTCTGAATAATATTTAATAATAACTATAATAACTATCTGTCCACTACGTGTTTCTATCACGTGGAAAGAATTTCGTATTTTCACTTCTGGTTTTTTCCGTTGTTTAAAGACTTGATTATTTTTTTTGTCAATTTTTAATTTTGTTTTTTCTTACAAGCTGTGAATGAAGGCTTATCTTAAATCTAAAATGGCTTTGGCATGTTTTTTTTTAAAAGACTGCTAGTAACGTGGGTCACACATAACTAGTATTCCTGTTAACCCCTCCAGCTAAGCTAAATGCTTGTGTTAGGAGTGGGTTCACATCGGTAGTGCACTGGGTGGGGTTCGAACCCGCAACCACTCGATCGCAAGTCCGACGCCTTAGCCATTACGCTACCTCCGCTTCGCATTTAAAATGATTACTTCTTCAATGTTCTTTTTTTCAGAATTTTAATGATTATTTTATTTTTGAAAAAGTTATTTCGATAACTTGCTAAGGTCCACAATAAATTCGTTTATTTTTTTTACTTATTTGGAATTCCTAAAGTAAACCAACTAAAACCATACCAAATCATTTGTTAGTCTGTATGTGTCTATAAGGCCGAGACAGTGTAAAGAAAAAGTAGCTTGTGGTTGACCCGTGTATGGTACTGACTCCCCTTGTAGTCCGCCATGACATCGAGACGGATCAATCAATCTGTCTGCACCACAGACAGACATAATATCAATAAAATTCGCCATATAAATCGAGTGGAACAAGATCAATAAAGTTAACAACATCAAATCGCATAGGTAGCGGCCCTGATAACTTTAACACTGTAAAATGTATAGCGCATGTCTTCAGTGACAGCGGGCACTTAAGCGTTAGCGGGAGCGAGATTATAATTTCGGAAAATTATGTAAATTGCAGAGGTGTTTTAAAAATATCTTTGTATTTTAACCGGCTCAACCGATTTTAAGTCAGTACTGGTGTATAGAGACAAACAAGCGGTATAAGCGTGTTGCTGATCCTGTCCCCTCCCCATAGACCTCTTGCCACTTCACTCACTAGTACAATCACCAGAGTTTAACTTCGGACTAGTCGGGTAGATGTACTTCCCCAATTGTGTGGTTCGGATTCTATTGGAAATATACTGTAAACTACGTCCTTTTTGTATTGGAGTATGATAACATTATATATATATCAAGTATTCTTATTATAAGCAAATAAGTTAAACGATTGTCATAAGTTAAGTGGGTAATGAACTAGATTGAATTCAAATCCGTTACCGATTGTCCGGTAATATCATTAACCATTGCTCTATCATATGTTTAGATATTATAATATTAAACGCAAAATCACCGTCATGGAAACAATCATTCATACATATATTATGTTTTAAACACATATATATATGTATAAAACATAATAATACATCATGCATGGTTTGGTTTAACTGGTTTTGCGAGAGTCTATGGTATAAACTATTGTGTATTTTTTGTTTGTTTCCTTGTTCGTATAAAAAATGTCGTACCTATTAGCTTTATATGCTTATTGATTGATATTATTGTTCTTTACAAACTTATTACTTTTTCAAGTTTTATTTCTTAGGGGATGTTGGAAACGTGTCTATGGATATTTTAAAAACTAAAAACTACAAAGCAAAAAGAACTATTCATTAAGTTCTACAGCACTAGTTCCCGCTGTTTCTATGGCCCCTCAACATAGCACGCGATGTCACGTGCCGTTTCACAGATAAACAATAACTTGGAGCCTCTAGCCCATCCATAGACCGTTTATTACTTCTTTATACACTATTGCTTTATTTCTTAAAGCACGTCAACGAAGTTATAATCTTTATGGTGGCAAGTTCTCGTTTATAGTTGTGAATTGTCTTATGGTACTGTTGAATGTATGGATGGGTTATATTGAGTTGTTTATACTCTTGGGCAAATTATCACACTATGGATTGGTGGTCATAAATTGAGCTGTTTAAGTAGGTATAGGTTTACGTGTCTAACTTATGTCTATTTTGTGTTTTACAAAAATAGTTTTGATGATAGTATTTGTAGTCAGTTTTAAAAGAATAAAGACATCGTATTTAGTAGGAGGGCCATAGTGACTTAATTTTTGAAGTATTTACTATGCCATGTAAAAATAATTGCTGATTAATGAGACGGGAAGCATATACGTAATGCTATAAATATGTTCATTTTCTAATATTACGGTTCGGAGTATAGCACTGAGGTACATAGATGACCGGATGACGTAGGTTTAGTAATAGGGTTCTCATCTTTGGGTATGGAATTTTAAAATTTAAAATCTTTCAAGGTCTGGTGGCGAGAAGTAAAGCAATGGTTGTTTGTACGATAGGTCGGGTACATCCCTAAAAACGCGGGAAAATCTTAAATCAGATTAACATAGAATTGCAATCTCGCAAAGAGAGGTATATACGATATGATGTGTTTTTTGTCTTTAGATTCCATATTAGATTTTTTATTAATTTCCTCTATATGTTCAGGACATAAAAGTTCTAAACGTTTGGAAACAAGTTTTTCTTTCAATAACTTAAACTTTCGTGTTCACGATACGACACGATTACATTAACAGGAATTAAAGCGTTGGTTTAAGTAAGTATATATATATACCTTTTAACTACCAGATGTTTCGACCAGGTTAATTAGACCGTGGTCACAATCAGGCCGCATTTACAGAGTTACCTTAATTCGTGGTTGAGAGGGTGTCTAACTTTAGACTTGTCACAATACTGTATAGACATGTCAGCTTTGATTCAGACAGATAACACTCTATTCAAGTATCCCCTTAAATTTATATTGAACATCATAGCTCGATCTATTCATAGTTAAGACCACAAAACGTCCCAATTATTCTATGTATAGGGCGTTAGACAGGGTCCCTGACATCTCACTCTGAAATAATCTGGTACTACCTACACATCGCACAAACAAAGGCATTCTCTCTAGTTCGAGAAGGGATGGATTACACCCTCTGTTTAAGCTTAGGGGATGTACCTAGTTATCTGATTATTTCCTGTGTCATTGTGAGTGGGTTTCGCAGTACCATGTTTCTATTTATGTTTAATTAGGTTAGTGGATAACGTATACGATAGTATTTTTTAAAAGATTTGTGAGTTATTTTGAAACTATTAAAGGTATTGAAGTATCATGATTAGAGGGTAAATAAAACAAAATATAATACTTGTCTCCCATAGCGCGGAACTTGTGATTCTCATGTTTTTTTTTATCCGTTGCCTGCGTCTTCCATCGTCTTGTTGCCAGTATGTGCTGTAATGCCAAACTAAACCTTTTTTGTTTTTTTTTTATCAATAAACATCCCGTAAGTCTCTACAAAAATTTAACACAGTTCCATAATGTAAGAGGTTTATTTTTAAACTTACTGTTGACAATTATTTTTTGGATTGAATAAACAAACAGTAGCAATCCGAATAAAAAAAAAATCGATAAAAAAATGAGTTTTAATAAAAGAAAGATGATTACACACTTTAGTTGTTTAGTGTCAGCATATTTTTTGGTCTATTTTAGACAATAATTAATGAAGACATAACTATCTATCGCTTTATTGTTGAAGTTTTCGAAGCTCTTCTGTCACCCTAAGAATAATGAAAATAGACATTCGTTACATCAATCGAGCTTCAAGCTTAATAAAGGGTTGTCTATGACTATAAGGGGGTGTCTATTCTCTATGGTCAACATATGCTAGCCAGTGTTGTGACCAATCGAGTTACACGCTGTGTTGGACATAAAGAGTGATGTGATTCGAAGCATATTGGCTTACAAAGTTGGGACTGTCATAATTTAATTAAGATATGCTATTATAGTGTGAATAAATACATAAATAGTGTTGTTATATAAATGATGGAAATAATTTAACTTAAAAATGGCGTGTTGAGTGCTAAAACAATTTATGTCAATTAGGGAGTAACTATGGTCAGCCCTGGCTCAACTTAGATCTAGAGATTTAACATAAGTATACATATACATAATATGTATTTTGTATTTGTCGAGAGTTATTAATACAACAGTACTAGTAATACTAAGAAGGAAGGTAAAATGTTTATAAAATGAAATAACGTAGCGACAAATGAGGTTTTCTAGAAAACAAAAAATAAAAAAAATGGTTTATTATCAATGAACTGTAAAGGTCTTTACATTCTGTTCCTTATTCAAAAATAAAAATAATTATAATGCGCATTATCGATCTAACAAAAAATGATGTCAAATTCAAAACAGGAACTCCCTAAATAAAGGGCGGTGCACATCGAGTGTCGTTAAATAACACTTTTGTTGTGTAGTGACCCGGGCTCAAGGTCGCTAGTTCAAGGGCAGGGGGCGCACCCTTACGCAACTTCGCACCCTACAGGTGGATGTCAAGAAAATCCCCATATTTTTGTTTTAGGACTTTCTGAAACTTTTATGTAGAAAGTTTTTTACGACCTTTTATTAAAAGGTTAAAAGGCCAAGTTTTGCGTTTTCCTTGTGTTTAGATGTAGGTATAAAATACACATAAAATGGTCGAAATGTAATTATTATACCAAAGAAACAATTTTTCTGTTGATAACTGCAAAATTTATAACGTGCAAATATCATAGTTCATTCTTGATCGTATTTTGTGATTGCTTAGCAACATGCACGTTCAGACAGGTTTGATTAAGATAAAGGTGTACAACTTATAAGACTATATTACTAAGTTGCAATCAACCAGAAACTGATACAACCAAAAAAAAAATTTAGTTTATTAGAGATTTTAAATCTAGTCAAGCTCGGGAGTAATAACTTAAAGAAAACCGACTATATTGCTTATCTGAACAGGCTGGGAAAAAATCAATGCGAGGTGAATGTAACGGGCTATTCCGACTATGTTTATAAACAGAGCCGACGGCGCGCGATAACACGCGTTTAGTCGCGATAAGAGCGCAATTAGTCGTTAAATTGGGCACGGGTCGTGGGCGAGCCGCGACACGTGGTTTCGACGGCGTCTTGCGTTAAGTGTGTAATAAGCTTAATTTTCAATGCATTTTTTTTTGTATTTATGATCTCTTTATCGAACTTTTTTAGTTGCTTGGTTTAGTTTTATAAAAAGCCAAATGTATCAGTTCGAATATTAAATATTTGTATTGTATTTGAATTTAGAATGTGTGAAGTTTTTAAGCCATAGAAAAATATCTAACCTGTAACATTTTTCTTAACTTACGTATTCGTAAATATAGGATCCTATTAGGGTATTCCAATTCTTATAAATTGATATATTGTATCAAGATCTCTTATTCTAACATCTATATCCCATGAAAAAGAATAAGATTTTATTTTATTTACTGGCAACACATAGAAATAAGTCATGGTTTGATGAAAACACGTGTATCTTTTGTTTTATTTATGACACTGCCGTTATTACTGGTGCTACTTCAAAGACTACGTAGGCTTATTATTTAACGCGGCTGTCGAACCCACGAGACATTACTAGCCAACCATTGCGCCATGGTAGTTTGTAAACAAGTTAGTGATAAGTCCTCACGCGACATCTCACATGCCCGGACGGATGTGGGCTAATCAATAGTGTTTATAAACCTCACTTGCGTGAGGCAGCACGTGAGCTAGAGTTTTGTATACGGTCCTAAATGTTGTTTACTCCAATTAAGCTGTTAGTGACGGTTTAAAAGTAGAGTGGGTTCTAAATTCAAAATTCGGCCGTTTAAATGAAAAAAGTAGGAGTCATGACTCATAAGGCTGAGTATCGTCTTTTTATTATAAGATGGCGTTAGGTTATGTTCTGTAGTTACAATAATGATGTGGACTGTTATGTCAGATCAGTTCCTTTTTATTAAATGTCGAAATAAGGTTCTGCACTTGTGACGTCATAGCTTGCTAATGTCAACTTATTTACTCTTAGTTATTGGATAAACATAATTTTTCAATACGCTTTAAAACATTTGATTTCCGGAGCTCTGTTATACCTATGATTTTTTTAATGTAGTAAGGACTCCGTGCTGTTACAGAGGCAGTAAAAGTAGAAAAAATCAAAAACAATACATCTCACAGAATTATGTATAATGTAATCCATATGTAATTGGATCCAGCATCTCACGATAACATTTATGCCACGGGAAGAATAAGGCAGTCTCTTAATGTAATGTGTTTTGGATATTTATACAATTTGTTTTTCTATTACTTTTTCAAAGCATGTTATGACATGCTTCATATAAATATGTGATAAAAACGACAAATTTCGAGTGTCAGTTTTTTTTAATGTTAAGTACATTAAAAAAATCTGACACTCGAAATTTGTCGTTTTTATCACATATTTATGGTTTTCCTTTCTTCCTACAGTTCTTGTTATACCCTATTTTTCACATTACTTTAAATGTTATCCGAATCACCCCCCCCCCCCCCCGAGATCCCAACCAGGATAACAACTTCCCAGCAGTAGCCAGTTCGAGTTACAGATGTAACCCTGACCTGTTTGATCTATTCTACACTACCCAATCCTTTCCTATAAGCAATATCCCTTTCCTTCCATTACCTTAACTTCTTGCCTACCTTTCCCTTTCAATATACCTTCTCCCAATTTTCCCATTTTCAATTCCCAAAGTACCTGACGACAATAAGGTTGGCCGTACGTGAGTCGGAAAAAAAATATAGTTGGCAAAATGTCAGTGTTTAATACGATAGCAGGTAAACACATATACACTCACGTTGTATGTATACATATACATATAACTCTTATTTCTATACATCTTCTAATGTCCTATTTGGTCCCGGTTTTCGCTTGGTCATGCGGAAGATGTGGTGTTGCCAGTGAGCAGAAGTAACATACTCCCAATTTTTATTTTTATTTTATTTGTTTTGTGTTTGATTTTCTATATTTTATTTCTTCATTTTTCGTTTTATTGTTTTCGTGTGAAAATTTGAGTCTGTGTGCCAAAATAAATCTTTTTCTTTCTTTCTATTATCAAATCTTGAGTTCTTACCGCATGTTCTTACCACATTAAAATGATTATGAGAATGTTGTAAACTCGTCCAGATAAGCTTCACGTTTGTCACTCTGTAGGTTCACGTCTCTGTTAGGTTTGAACTTCTACCAAGTAAATTAAGTCCAAAGCCATTAGCTTTTAAAACTTGAAGACATGTGGAGCAAAATTAGTTTCGCAATATTGAATTATTACGATGTAATAATAAGTTAATATCTTTTTGAACGTTAGTCAATGAACTTTAGAGAAAGATTTTTTCCTTATCGGGTGTCGGCACCAACACTTGTCTGCGTACGCCCAATTACTTTTGACGCAAAAAGTGCTGAGTCACCTGCGCGGGCGCATCGAACCACTGCCCGTGACGTCTGCTCCAAGTGAGCGCTTTACTTTCTAAGATTTTCGTTACAACTTTGTGATTAAATTTATCATGAGTTTTATAAAGAGATATTTTAGGGTCTTCCTAAGCCTGCCTACAGAATGATATTATTATTAACGAATATTCTGTAATAACTTTTAAAGTTGCAATATTTTACCTATCTATATGTTAGTTATGCTAACCGCTTAGCAATAGGCAAGCTGAATGCTTTTTTGCCGCTCAAGTGATGTGAAAAGAGCCTATAAATGAGCAATTGGAAAAATTACCGCTTTCTATCACGTAGCCCGTATGATTTCCTGCCATCTTAATAGTATTCAACCAGAATGAAAAAAAAATGCCTTCTGCCGAAGCCATCTTACTCGTAGATATGTACACAGCTGACATCGATTTTAAAGCCTCTATTATCTAAATCTAGATATAAAAAATCTAGTAGCTGGTGCAACCACACCTATAATCGGTTGAGGGCTACCGTAAATATTATCACTTGATTACCGTCCACCGTGAAGCGGAAACGTGTCACGTGACCGCCGTTGCGGTCTCCCGCCAATTTGTAAAAATGGCGGCCCTTTCCACGAGTCTCGACTGATTACTTAGGAAAATTGAGATTGTTTTGTTGGTCAAGTAAGTTGTGAAACGAACGGTAGCGATACTGCGTTTAGTACGAGATTACCTGTTTTGTTTAATTGTTACTAATCTCACTCACATTCATACTTTTATGATACTTGTGCACGAAGATCAACAAGTGTTTAACGAAGACACCAAGCGTGATTCTTGTTGAGTCTTGCTTCAGAGTTATGCAGAGAGACTGTTTCAGAACGAAATCAGATGAAAATATAGAGGTGTTCGAAGTGTTATGATTATGAGCCTACTTCCGTCCATAAAAGAGTTGAAGTTTCACAGTGGGAGAGCCATACTTTTGCACGTATGGGGGGCTCGACCGGACCACAGCCTCACAGAAAACCGGTAGTGAAGCAATGTTTGCATTGCTTTTCGCCGAGTGAGTGAGGTTACCGGAGGCATTAACCGTTCCCTCTTCCTCTCTCCCTTCCTCCTTAAAGGCTAGCAACGCACTTGTGACTTTTGAGTTGCAGGTGCTTGTGAGCGGCGGTAGTCATTTACCATCAGTTGACCCGTCTGCTCCCTATACCATAAAAAAAAGTTATCAAACAGAAAAGAAAAGGCCTCACTAAACACACGGAAACTTGTGTTTTTTTTCATCATCTTTTTATAAGTAATTAAAATTAAAAACCAATTGTTTATAGCAACTTAAAGCGAAATGAGAAAAGAAAACAGATAATAAGAGAAAATTCTTAGGGAATTCGTTCAAATTTCTGAACCTCATTTTTCTAAACCTCTCTTTTATTAAAGTTTATATTTCAGGGTTGTCTTCCATTGTTCTATTTAGTTTCTTATTAATCTTCCCCTTTTCCTATACCACCATAAATAATAATTGAGATAGAAGAGAATAAACTGTGAATTTGCACTTAGTCATTTTGTTTTGTCGTAGTCATTAAAACTAAATGTCATAGTTGACCGAAGTATCTTGAACTTTTAGCGTGTGAAGAAGTCATGTAGATCATTCAGTTATTTATGTATGTACATTAATTATTGAGATTTATTAAAACTAATATATTTATTAGAATTTATTGCATATATTAATATTATAACACTGTAAAAGTTTGATTGATTGTTCGTTTGAACGCGTTCATGTCAAGTTATACCAGCGCGATTTGTACGAACATTTTAGTAAGGTGTATCAACTTATTACTATTGAAAGAGGTACCACGATTTACAATATTAATAATTATGATTATTTTATTAATTACTTAGTACTTACATATTATTATGGTTATCTTAGAACGATTTTTATACCCCGCTTGTTAGACATTTGGTCCTTCGTAATATTAGGTTCATTGCTATTATTGAAAATTACCTTAATCCAATAACATGTTCCTACCCTGGATCCGAAGCTGGAACCAAGCATAAGTGTAAACTGATGCTCCGCGACCAATGAGGCATTAACATGTTTAATTATTTCAATAATAAATTCGTACTTATAACCTTCTGGTACTAGAATTCAAGTAATTTATCTGTGTTATATATATAGATAAATAAAAAACTTCACAACACATACACTAACGTCTTTGTATGTCGTATTACCATATAAAGTACAGTGATGTCCACAAGTGTTGCGTTCATACGACTAGACGCACAGTGGCCTTGAACTTGGCGACTGGAGATGCATCACATTTGCATTTAAACGCAGCTCGATGCGATTATCGACAAACTGGTTGTATGAAACTGCGACGGCCGGCAACTGGTTTCTTGTACGAGTACAGTCTAGCGGTTCGGTGCTTGTGTGGTTTATTTTATTTTCTAGTTTGTGAGGTATGCTGGATTCTTGTAGTAGATAGTAGAAGTAGTATTAGGTTGTAGTAAAGCTGTCGTTCTATAAAGACGTAAACGCTTTCTTTTAACATGATGAAGATGAATATGTGTAATTTTTTTTTTAATGATTAACATTTCACAGAATGAAGAAAGATAAAAATTAAATTAAAATTGAGAACAAACAAAATAAAAATTTGTCTTAAAAGTGTAAAAATAAAATATTGCCTTCATGTACGTGTTTCGCTGTAATGTTCTCACAATTTTTTTTTATGTATATTAGTTTTATGCACGCATGGCGAAACGTTTGAAACGTAAAGTTATGTTTATTACATTGTGGTATTTTACAGTTTTACACTAATTATGCTTTCATGCGAGTATATTTAGACATTTATGCTATCTACAGTAAGTATAATAAATATTTAATTGCATATGATGATCTTTTCTACGTTTAAATTTAAGACGAATAAAAAATCTGCGTATTTCATATTATTTGTAATTTGGTTTATTTATAATTTTGAGTTCTAGTGCTTCTTTAAGTTTTTTTATTTGTTAAATTGTTGTAGGTACTTTACCGCGCGTCAGTACTTCATCGCTTCGAAAAAGGCGTGCACCAAATCAAATCTCAGCCATAAATAAATGTATAGGTTCTCCAAAAAAATTTTTTTTTTAGCCTCTTATAATTTTTCTTTGCAAAGTGGAGCATAGTATGTCAGAACTACTATCTAATATAAATGTACAAAAACAGGGAAATTTTATATTATTTTGTACTTCAGTTTTCAACCGACTTCAAATTGGTTCTTCGCCATTTGTAAACCGATTTCAATAATTCTTTTTGGAATAAAATAGGTTGTACCATTTAAATTAAAAAAGAAATATATTCTACCTCTAAGGGTGAAAGGGATGTAGAATATAGCTTATTAAAAAAATTTGTGATTCAGGTGCATTGAAGTCGGTGATACTTTTTTTTTAAGTTAATTATTTTTAATTTTTATTTCGACTCAGACAAGCATCCTTAGAGCCATGGGACGTTAAGTGTTGAAGTGAGACCTCTTTTGTTTTTGACACGAAGTGGTCTGGTTTCGGTCCGATCTTTCTCGGTCTCTGATTGGTGTCTGACACAGACGTAGCCGTTTGACTGTCGTTGGGCCCCTCGGCTCTCAAAGTCTATAATTTGACTAAAATCAAAGTTAATTAATTTAAAGTTTGACTCAACCAGGCAATGGTGTCCAGAAAACCAGATGTTTTCCCAAAATTAAATTAATGATAACAAATTATAATGTACTACACATAAATACTTATTCTACCAACAAAAGTAAGCAACAGGGTGAAACGGTACGGAAACGGGTGGTTAAACAAATTGGTCTTATCTAACGCAGAGTTTATTCCTCTTTAACTTTTGTATGGACCACTTTATTGATAGGCGGGTTAGATTGGATGATGCTTCCGAAAACCTTAAAACGATATTCTTTCATAAATGTGAAAACTGGTCAAACTTTGATGTCCAGTAATATGGGAACGAGTGGTCCGAAAAACGTGCATTTAGTCTCATTCAGTGCCGAATTTAATGTTCTAAAACTTTTTAAACGACCATGTTTTCGACATGTGAGTCCTTTAGGATATATGACCGTAAAACCGCAAAAATACCCTATTCGGGGGTAAAACCTATATGTTGTCATGTGAGTTTAACAAGACGGCTTGTAATAGCTACTAACTAAGCTAAATGCTTGTGTTAAGAGTAAACTGCGACTTTGAGGAGTCAAGTTTTACATCGTCATTACACTTCCAGCGATTTATGTATGGCCGTTGTTAGTAGATTCACTCACATTTCTGTTTACTGCTTTGCTCTTAAGGGTGGTAGCGTGATGTTACATAGCCTATTATATTCCTCAAGAATTAGGCTATTAGGTGCAAAAAGAATTGTTTAAATCATAAATAAGTTTGTGATAAGCGCAGAGGAGGGAAGAGGGAGCGGGGAAGACACTCACCAGGCGAAAAGCAATGCAACATTGCTTCACTGCCGATTTTCTGTGAGGCCGTGGTATCACTCCGGCCCATACGTGGCGAAGCATGGCTCTCCCACGATTAAACAACGAATAGATACATCTAACGAATATGTACAAAGGGTGACCTTATCGCTAAACGCAATCTCTTACAGGTAACCTTTGATTAGACAAAGTATAAGTTCTAGACAACGCTAAAGAATTAATCTGCCGTGGTAATAGAGAGCACAGTAAGTCAGGAAGACGCCTCTTCTGAGTTACTGCTCTCTCATAAAATAAGGTGTCCCGCCCGTCTGTCTGTTCGCGATAAACTCAAAAACTCGCGATAAACTCAAAAACTACTGAACGGATTTCCATGCGGTTTTCGCCAATAGATAGAGCGATTCATGAGGTAGGTTTAGGTGTATAATTTGTTAAGATTTTGTGTAAATTGGTTGAAATATGATGGATGATTGTTGAAGAAGTCTCTGCTACCCTTGCGAAGCCGGAGCGGGTTGCTAGTAGATAATATTTATATTATTTTAATAACACAATGACGCCATTTAATTAAGTGCATAACGCTTTTTATTTCACCTTCAGTATTCAATAGCGAATATATTATTTAAATATTAGGTATGCAATTGCAGTTTTTTAGAGAATTAATGACTAAGAAATAAAACACAGTTGGTTTAGTATCAGTGCATTTAAATCCATTGTTTATAAGATTACTTACTTTTAAAAGACCTTAATTATTTGTGATGTTTGACGGTTTGGTTTCAGTGACCGTTACGGAACAAGTAAGTTTAACATCATTATGTATTTCCACGGGAATTAACACGATCATGAAAGGTGTTACATACCACTGAATTGCCTGACGTTTCGACCAGGTTGCACTGGCAGTGGTTACAGGCTTTTCCTGATCGCGTTAATTCCCGTGGACATACATTATTATATCATGGAATGCGAAAGTTTAAAAGTTGGTATAAGTTTGACATCTTCCTTACAACGAAGTTTAACTCCTTCTGAACTATCACTACATATTATAAAACAAAGTCCTCCGCCGCGTCTGTCTGTCTGTCTGTTCGCGATAAATTAAAAAACTACTGAACGGTTTTTCATGCGGTTTTCACCAATAGACAGAGTGATTCATGAGGAAAGTTTAGGTGTATAATTTGTTACGGTTTGTGAAAAATATCTAGAATATGACGATGATTGTTGAAGATGTCGGAGAAAATCAATATAATATGCTCTGCTACCGAAGCCGGGGCGGGTTGCTAGTATACCTATATACAATTTGCCTTTTTATTGCAATTTTACACGTATGCATGAAAGGCCAGTTGGTCTAGTCGTTGGCAATCCTGACTGTAAAGCCAGAGGGTTCGGTTCCCACCCAGGATAAATAATTGTGTGATGAGCATGATAATTTATTTTGTTCGATATACGTGTGAATGTATGTATCCAACAGTAAAACCTCCTATTAAATTGTAGACATGGCATACAATTAATTAATGTTGTTCTCTCAGCATAGAAAAAGCTTAAAGCAAGTCAATTAAGACAAAATATTAAGTTTTGTAGAAACTTGTATAAAATAATAACTTGTGATGTCATACTTTGTCGTCGTCAAATAACTTACTTTTAATGCCTGTGTTTACAATTAAAAAGTAACAGCAAACTTGAAAATAATAACCAATTCCATTCCTTAAAGACTTATATAACACTTGCTTTCATAAGGACTGTTTAATAATTTATTTCAAAATTTGAAAACTAGCCTATTGGTACCTAGTCTAGTTTAGTGCCAGAGCCTTTTATCCTGTGCCACTTGGGGTAGTAATTACGTAAGCAGTCTGAAAGTTTTTAGTATTTCCTATTATCTGGCAGCGATGCCGGTTGGAGTCGTGGTCCCTAAGATGTGGTTGAGTTGCGTGCTTACCGATTTATTTAAGCTACTGGGTGTCGTGACTGGTCAGCTCAAAACTGAAATGGTTCTTTCATATAAAGCCCACCCTGGACGCCTACATGGCACTTGTACGGTTTGAGTTTATGTTGACTTGGATCTTTGAGTCTGTTTTGGCGTTTTTTCTCAAGGCTAGGAAATGCCGGAAATCTTGTTTTACCAACACTCGAAAAGATCTATTTGCAAAATAAAGTAATTTATCCTACTTTATCAATCTGTACGTAAGCGTCTTTCGTTGTTGACTGTACGTGTAGACAGTTTCTCAAACTATTTTAGAGAAAAATAATAAGTTATAATTAAAATAAACGAGTTTTCCAGCGTTGATTTCAGAAATTTGTCTTTCATAATTAAATCTTGTTAAATTGCACGAAAATGTATTATTTCCACACTGATATAATCGCATAATGTATAATGGGAATGACTATGAATAAATATTAATATTTTACTTCGTGTGGTTTTTTATTATTATAATGTTAATTTATTGTAGTTTATTTTAGATTCTAGTACAAATGTGTTCCCCAAAGTTAGCGGACATGCAGCTTGTATGTAAGAAAACTGTAAAGGATTTAGATAGAGACACCGCAGTGGTAGAAGATTTATGTTCAGGATGACTGGATATTGCATTTGTGTGGAGATCTTGTTGCCATTGGTAATACGGTAATAATCTCTGATAGTCACTTTTATTTGCAATGTATTATTTGGACAATTATCATATGTTGCGTTGTGAAATAATATTTTCAGGGCTCGAAGGACCACAAAGTTTTTGTTTTGCACATTGTATTTCATTGCATTTTAGACAACGGTATCTAATAAAAGCTTATTACTTACTGTAGAAATACAAGTAAAGTTTAAGCTACGTGCTTTAATTTAAAAAAAAAAAACAGTAAATATAATAAAAATCATATTTTCAATCTAGACTATCATTCTAAACGTTAGATTTTTAAATATTTATTAGATTAATTAATAATTCGAGCACATTACGAGGGAATGCGATTAAGGGATTCAGTTTCTCAGATTAACCGTAAAGAAATAAAGCTTGATAAAACTCCATTACGGAAAGTGAATGTTTCCATATTCATTGTAAGAATAAAGAATATATATTTGATAATAGAATTATATAAACATTAGGGTATCCAACTGTTTGTGTACGTCTGTCTTTCCGAAGTTCATGTGCGTTTTAGAAATTAATTATTACATACGTTAAAGGTGTTGTAAACTATACGCTATAGTGGATTATGGCCTAATGGCATTGGACCCCTTTACTGATGAGATGAGGTTGCATTTGATATCGTATAAGTTTCACATGCCAGCAGCTAACAATTTCATCGGCTGTGTTCCTGTTATCAACCGCAAAATTATCATCAATACAATTAAATAAAAAAAAGTCTATTATTTAAGCTCACACAGTTATTTGCACAATACCTATGTCCAAAAATCAGTTTTTAAAAATGTTGTCTGTCTGTCTTTCTGTTTGTTCCAGCTAATCTCCGGATCGAGTGGACCGATTTCCACGGGACTTTCACTGGCAGACAGCTGGTGTTATAAGGAGTAATTTAGGTTACTTTTATTTTGGAAAACGATTTAGGGTTCCGCGCAAAATATATAAATATATACACGCAAGTGAAAGCGCGCGGGAACTGCTAGTTGTTGAAATAAATTAATCACTAGAGTAGCTTTGAAAGCTTTTTTTTAGATAGATTACAAGTTGTGGGAATTTAGATATATATACTCGTATATAATATTTGTATTAGCTCTCGAAGTCGGGTTGTCAAATGGTGAATTCTGCTAAAATTAAATACCAATGATAAATTTTATTTTTTTGCCGACGCTTTTTTATATTGCCACAGATAAAATAACTGTTCGGTTCTAGTATGGGTCCTACTGTTCTACGTCTACTACTTATTTTGCTTTGGTAGTCCTATAAGTCTAAATTTAAATTTTAATATTGTTACAATAATTTATGTTCACGTGCACAGGTCTGAGTACAACGTGTTTTTCTAAGTATATGTTTGGTTCCTACAAGAGAATAAATTAGCAATAAAATTGTTTACGGTTCATAATAGTAAAAATTACATCAATTACTTTTAGTGTTACATTAGTTTAAAAAAATAAGCTCATTCGTTAAAATAATAGTTACTGTAGCTGATTTACTTTATCAAAAATAGATATTAACATTAATTTTTTATCAATTAAATGTTAAATATTTAAAAAAATATTTTTTTGCTATTGCGGCGGTAAATTTTTTTAATATACATGAAAATCTTTTTTAATTTATTATCAAATGTAAATTATTCATAAATTAAGTCAAATCGCAGCTTCTGAATAATATTCAATTATATCATAATTAATTATGTTTATAATTAATTTAAAAATTAAATACTCTTACCTGTATGACAATAATCTTCTAAGTAGTGCCTAGCAGCTCGCTGCACTATCGAGTAATATAGGCTGACAGAAGATGCAAGCGCCATCTTCTCTTTTCCTCTCTTCTTCTTCTAAAGACACCTTCCGTCTGTCGTTATTTCAGTTTGTTTGCCTATTTGTTACAGTTTTAAACAAAACATAACGTACGTAAACTCAAACTGTTTGAACTGCATTCGTTTGTTTGTGTGTGTGCGAAAAAGTAAAACTTGGAAAAACCAGTAAAAAAAAATCTAGTTTGAACTGCGTAAAGTTGCGGTTTTCAAATTTCTTTTTGCCGGAAAAAATTGTTTTTGTTAGACGAAAGGTCACGGTGTTCCATTTTTTAATGTCCAAAGTCACAATTTATTGCACTACCGCGCCGCATACTACCGCTGTCCAAAAGTCTACGCGAAATGAAACACGTAATATAAAATAATAGAATGGTTTTGGATGCGGGCGGTGCGCGCCGCAGTTGCTGCGAGACTGCCATTGCCTGTGTAGTTTTTTTGTTTCCCTTCGCTCGGAGGATGCGCCTCAAATAAGTTCGGATTATCCGATTATTTGATTGTGTTTATGTTTATCTCTAAAACTATTCGCGGTTTAGATCTAATACATTTGTAACTATCATTATATTCTTTCTTAAAAAAAGTTATACAAAATACTCATTTAAACTGTCTAATTTTTTTTACTTAACGAATGAAAATCCATCTGCAAATTTGGCTAATTATCCCTAATTACATAATTAGTTTCAAGGAAAATAACGAAACTTCTTAAGAAAATTCGCAAATTCCAATTAGATTCACATTAGCAATAACAAAAACAAATATGGCGGCCGGCGTGAAAACGCGGGAAAATAAGTTTCCCGCCGAGACGATCCACTCGAGACATGCGTACGTAACGCAATGTTTACGTGAGTTTTTTTTTTTTACTTCAGCAGCGATGTTTTACAAACGTCTTAGGACCTTTTATGTTTTTACTCCACTGATAGTTGTTTTACAAGGCTGTCTGTTCTACGTACTGTAACATAATTATCTATCTAAAGGTAGTTTCCATGCATTGTTCATAAAATATAAGTGAAATAACAAAAATGTATTATACGTTTAATTAGTAAATTAACATGTTTATAAAACCCAATCCAATTTATGTAGATTTATTCATACTTATTATGCATTTTTTACAGTCTAAAATGTAATATTTTTACTTATGACACTTCTAAGATGCAACGGTTACCTATTAGGAATAGGATTTATGTTGCCACGCCAACAGATCGGCTTATCGGTCGCGCTAACATAATCAGGAGCGGCGACGCAATTATGACGAAACCCTTTTTAAAAACGATTCGCGTAAAAATAAAGAAAAAATGAGAAAAATGTTCATCAACGCGACACGACACCCTCCCGCGACCCTCCGCCACCCCCCACGTCCCCGTGCCCCGGGCGCCGGGTGGCGTGCGACTGAAACAGCAACACAATCTCATATAGCTATTTCACTCGGTGCATCTCGCGCCACCAAGTTTCATATGAAAACTACCCGCGGTGCGCACCTCTTAACCTAAAGAGTAACGTATTAACTCCATTTTGAGTCATTGAGATTTCAACTAAATTACAATGAAATAAGGTTAGTTTTGGAATATGATGAGAGAAGGATATTCCGCGAAATCTCACACATTTGAAGTTTTGGACTCTTGCAACTGTGAGGCACAACCACACGTAAACTAAGCTAAGTTTAGCCGTCGTACGTGCACGTTGCACTCACGCACACTAAACCAACTTCCTTGTACGGCTATTTGTGTGTGTGTGTTGCTCTAGTGTGCACATAAAAGTTCCTATAGAAGTTTTCGGAGGACTTTCTTTGTGTCAGTGATTTTTTTCGCGGCGTTGCGCGTGTGTGCGCAGGTCAGTGTGATTTTTTTCGAGTTTTTATTACTCGTACAACGGTATGGTTTGTTTGTATGGGGTCGTTTGCTTGTGTGGGGGTGGACGCCCGTTCTTTGTGCCCGGGGATTGTAAAAAATGTCGTATTGGGTTCTAGCAGCGCTAATGAATGATAGATACGAGTATGTATTCACCCCCTGCATATTGCACGTCCTTTCGTCTAAAAATCTGATGCGGGATTTGCAAATGTAATCCTTTTTCCTCTCCAGTTCAAACATTTTTCATTATTGCATTTAAGTACCAATGCAATTGGTGATGAGGCAGGGCGGCAGAAATGAAGGCTCTATGATTTTTGTGGTTATCTTCGCATTTTCTTTCTATTTCTTGAAAAGACTTCAACGCGTAACTGTTTAGTTATGAATAGTTTTAATTTTTTTACAAATTCAGGAATTTATTAAATTCACAAATTGTAAGGTCTGTACTTACTTAACTAAGTTCGACTGGCCTGTTGGCCTAGTGGTGAGTGACCCTGACTGCTATGCCATAGGTCGTGGGTTCGATTCCCACCCGAGTCTGGGTGTTCTTTGTGTCCGTTGTTTGTATGTTTGTAAAGTCCACCGCGACACAGGAGTAATTCTTAATGCGGGAGTTGTCTTTTAATAAAGATAAAAAAAGAGAAAAAAGAAAATACATTACTTTTGTCCAAAAGTGAACATTCCTTTATAAAGAAACAGTGACACAGTAGATTTGCTATAAAATAGTTTTTAACTCATGTTTTATTTTATGCTGAAATCGTATGAAAATTTATTCAAGTGGTATATTCACTATTGTAACGCAAATAGACGGGTGTGGTGGCGCCAGAGTGGTGTAGCTCAATGCGTGAGCATGCCTGCGCATTGCAAGGGTTAAATTCATTTGGAAGAACAGGATAACTTTGGAATTTGTAATCTTGTAAGGTATCGCTATTATATAAAAAAAATAGTCGTAGGACTGCACGTCAGAAGTGAAAACATAACTTCACAATGTATTTGCATATACATACACACACACACACATCTGTATATATATATATAATTAGGTTAAAAATAAAAAGTAGGTAATAACATATCTAAATGTATACATAGGGTACACTAGAAGTTCTACGCTCCTGGCCGCTCATAAATGTTTGAATTTCGAATGTTATATTTTTTTAACATAAGAAACTCGGCTCCGTCTTACGAGTTTTCGATCAGGTCACGTGTTCTGACGCGAGTTTAACATTTTTTACCCATCCCAAAAAGTGCACAACGCCGCTAAAGAAGTTTTCTTTAGGGTATACAAAAACTACTAATAATACAATTATCTACTAATACATTTTAATTTGCTTCTAAACTTACTTATCTCAGTTACCTCTGCAACACCGCATTTTTTCGTAATCATCCTACTAAAAACCGGTTATCAAATACGACTTTACGTATCATTCAAAAATATTAAAATTATAAAAAAAAAAATTTTTTTTTCTACAAAGGAAGAGCAACCATTTGATCATGCCAATAATACCACGATCATTTTTACGATCTTCGAAACAGCTGAATAGATAGTAAAACCTATAACGCCAAAAGAACTACGGCTGTTATACTGTGACGTCACTTGAGTGGCTCCGTCGCAGAAAGTGCGTTGAATAGAAAATGTGCACTTTGCAATTGGTGCACTTCTCATAAATGACACTTCTCAAAATAAGCATACGATAAAAAATAAGCACGTCTTAAATTCAACGTTCCACGCGTCACCCACGCTACCTACAACGTCAAACAACAATAATATGTAATTAATTAAAAAAAAAGTGTCACAGACTTCTATGCGTCTAAACTATAATTTTTTTATAAAATGTATTCTTCATCCCTTAGAGGTGGAATATTTTCTTCAAATTTCAATGGGAACAACCTGCGCATGTGCATAACCAATTCAACTAAAAAAATATTTATTGAAATCGGTTTCACACCAAAAAAAAACAATATGCAATCGAATTGAAACCCTCCTCCTTTTTGAAGTCGTTAAAAAAAAGCCAAATATCTTGTAAGGAATAAAACTTGATGCATTACATTTTTGCCCTAGAGTAAGGAGATTTCATTATCTGGCAACAATAAAATCACACTTAAATATCTATAAATACCAATGTAAATACGACAAAGTAATGATTGATATCGCATATTATAATAATATTATGTTCGATTCGAATTATAATACGTATAACAACGATCTCTGTGGCACGGTGATGTTTTCCCTCAATGCTAAAGCAAGTCACAATTCATTTGTAATAGGTACATAAACAAAAAAAAGTCTAATTGTATAACCGGGGAAAGAACTGGAACGGATTGCGTGAGAAGTATATTTAAACCACTCAGTAATTAGGATACTGATTGCATTCACTGTTTGCAAGTTCAACGGGTGTAAGTTACTGATAGATAGGCACAGGTTTTGAATGAAAAAACATTAAGATTATATTAAAAATGAGTCTAAGTAATGTTTATAATACAGTTAACCTAGCCCTGTATTATTTTGTTGTACAGAAATGGGTCAATCTTGTAAGTCAGTTGAGATTTGTTACACTAACGAGCCTGTGTTCATTTTTAACAGTTAGTTTACTTAGTTTATAAGCAATGTAACTAGAAAATTGTAAAATAAAACATGTTGAAAAAGAGAGTCCTTGGAGCTTCTTGCGTGTTCTTCATTACATGATCTACGTATTTGAACAGGCAATTAGTTTACCGACTGACTGATTCTGACTTACAATTCAAATTGCTCGCGTTTTAGCTGACAGTATTCTCCAGTGAAGGAACTCGTGTCATGATCTGATCCACTCGTAAGCACTTTCTTTTAAGTCAATTTTCCTTTTGGGCCATGGTTTAGCAGGCTGTTTGTTGTGCCCTGTTTCTAACCACAGCGACAGACATTTTCTATTGCTATGGCATCAATTTTTTTTATTCAAATCAAATCATTTCATAATCTCCCTTTTCTGTGCCTATAAGACAGGCTAATGCTAAGCTTCTATTCGATTGTGTGGTTGTTTTTCAGTGAATTCATACGATACAATTTTAACTTTTCTATTTTTCTAATTTGACGTAAATTAATCAGAATTATTTAACAAGTTATAGTGAGGTGGTTTGAGACGAATCTGCTTACACTGTGGCTTTCAGTACACTGGTATACACTATCGTTTTTGGTCGTTCATGGAACGACGAACATGACCGTTTCCGAACGGGAGCGATATAGCCAAAAATGCACTCTGCAATCACTTGTGGTATTTCTGTCATGGATATTCAACCGTGTTTTCCTCTTTCCGTGAGAATATAATTCTGCAGAAGAGTCCGAGCCTCTACAAACGAGTGGGATACTCTCAATACCATGATAGCTTCTCGGTAAACCAAGTAGCAGAGTCAAGTGTAAAAAAGTCTCGCGTCCATTAACCAGACCGCTCAACTTCGTCTGCGTTTGTAAATTTTCCCCGTTTTTGCAACATTTTTCATTGATGCTCCACTCCTATTGGTCGTAGCGTGATGTTATATAGCCTATAGCCTTCCTCGATAAATGGGCTATCCAACACTAAAAGAATTTTCAAAATCTAGCGTCTATTTACCAGGCTTAGTATTTTTTATTACAACATAGCAAGATGTAAGGAAAAGTTTCTAATGCTATTATGATTTGTTAAAGAATGTAGTGAAAGGTGTTCAACAGTAATCAGTTCGTCGGAGATCGTATTTAGTCATCGTCTTGTTGGATACCTAGTGGCACTTACATATGTTAAAGTAGCTTTTGACCGCAGCTTAGCTCGCGTAAATATTTTATATACCTTGGGAACAGTGGAATGAAAGCTAGCCTATGTTCTTGTCTGATTCCCTGACCACGTGTGTGCAAAATTTCATGAAGACAGGTTAAGTAGTTAAGGCGTGGAAGCGTAACAAACAAGCTCACATTTGCATTTTTTATATTAGGATTTAAGGGGTTTTTATGGCACTTATTAAGTTCATAAATAAACGCTCGTTCGATGTTAAGCGGTTTATGTAGCTCTATGCACGCTGGATAGATATTTAAAAAACCAGCCAAGTGCGAGTTGGACTTGCACACGAAGGGTTCCAATACCATTATCTATAAAAATGGCAAAAAAATCATATCTGTTGTATGGGAGCCCCACTTAAATATTTATTTTACTCTGTTTTTTGTTGTTATAGCAGCAACAGAAATAGATCATCTGTGAAAATTTCAACTGTCTAACTATCACGGTTCATGAGACCGACGGACAGACAGACGGACGGACAGCGAAGTTTTAGTAATAGGGTCCCGTTTTACCCTTTGGGTACGGAACCCTAAAAAGGTAGAGTAGATAAAGGCTGTGACAACCATAAAGGTAAATGATGAAGCTTTCCTCAAGGAAAGAAAGGAAGAAGGCAAGAAAGAGTTGAAGTTAATGTTAAGTTATATTTAATCTGCTTAAAGTAAGTAAGCTTGTTATGTGGGAGAGCCATGCTTCGGCACGTATGGGCAGGCTCGACTCCGCTCGTTACCACGGCCTCACAGAAAACCGGTCGTGAAGCAATGCTTGCATTGCATTTCGCCGCGTGAGTGAGGTTACCGGAGGCCCTAACCCTTCCCTACCCCCTCTTCCCCTCCCCCTCTTCTCCTACTCCCACCTTAAAGAGCGGCAACGCACTTGTGATTCTCGAGTTCTAGGTGCCCATGGGCGGCGGTAGTCATTTACCATCAAGTGACCCGTCTGCTCGTTTGCGCCCTATACCATAAAAAAAAAAACTCCCATACAAGCTTTCGAGAGGTTTATTTTTGCGACAAAAAGTATATTCTCTTCCCAGGTTCCGTCTGTATCTATATTCATCAAGCTCTGCAGTTTAGACGTGCAAACGTAACAGACAGAGAGACAGACTTACTTTCACATTTATACTATTATTATGTACATATTAAACAGTAAGCAACACCTCCGGTTAAATAATCGTGGTAAGAATGAGTTTACGTATCGCACCTCCGATCAAATACAGTTATAACTTGAAAAAATGTAGTTAAGCGTTTTCTTAACAATCACTATTATCGCTATTACTCATTTTGCAATCCCAATAATTATCTTTTTTTTTATGGTATAGGGGGCAAACGAGCAGACGGGTCACCTGATGGTAAATGACTATCGCCGCCCATGGGCACCTGTAACTCGAGAGTCACAAGTGCATTGCCACCCTTTAAGGTGGGAGTAGGAGGGGGGAAAAGTGGGAAGAGGGGAGAGGGGAAGGACGGGAATAAGGGAGAGGGAATGGTTAGGGCCTCCGGTAACCTCACTCACGCGGTGAAATGCAATGCAAGCATTGCTTCACTGCCGGTTTTCTGTGAAGCCGTGGCATCGAGCGGAGTCGAGCCGGCCCATACGTGCCGAAACATGGCTCTCTTACGTTACGTTATCTTTTAAAAAAGTATCACCGATTTCAATGCGCCTCAGAATACCCAAATCGCTTCAAGTGTCCCTATAAAATTTGAAGAATTCTCTCAATTTCTCCAGGATCCCATTATCAGATCCTGACCTGATGACCATGGGACCACCTGGGAAGCACACCTTTCAAACAAAAGAAGAATTTTCCTAACCCCCCAGGTGTCTTTGAGTAATCGGTGAACATACATCTAACACTAAAAGCAGCTCTTACATAAAAAAAATATACAGTGGAACATAGAACCTCCTCCTTTTTCGAAGTTGGTTAAAAATAGTAATAATAGATGGCTAAGTGCCAAAAGTGCATGAATTTCCAAACACAAAATAGTGTGACGACTCAAAAAGTTAAATTGTTAAGAACTAGCAACCCGCCCCGGCTTCACACGGGTACAAATTATACACGTAAACCTTCCTGTGAACCACTCTGTCTATTAGTGAAGATTGCATGAAAATCCGTTCAGTAGTTTTTCAGTTTATCCCTAACAGACAGACAGAGTATGTATGTATATGTAGTGATGTAGCGATAAACAATACACTATTTTATTGGAAGTGCGATATGTCTACTTGATGGGGTTTGATCCCGCAATGTATTTTTTTTCTTATATATTTTCAAGTCAACTTACTATCTATACTTCTACACTTTGTTTGTTTGTTACCCGAGCATCATGAAATTTTGTATAAACGTTGTCAGAAAAAGACATCTTCTGAAGAACTTTCTGAAGAAAAGATATCCTAGATAGGTGTGCTGTTCTCGATGGTTCTGAATTGATTCACAAATTCTACATTAAGGCGAATGAAGCCTCGTACAGAAGCTATTGAGAATATGAATATACTAGCTGACCCGAGCAACTTCGTCTGCGTTTGTAAATTTTCTCCGTTTTTGCAACATTTTTCATTGATGCTCCGCTCCTATTGGTGGTAGCGTGATGTTATATAGCCTATAGCCTTCCTCGATAAAGGAGCTATCCAACACTAAAATGATTTTCAAAATCGGGTCAGTAGTACCGGAGATTACCCGGAACATCCAAACTCACAAATTTTACCTCTTTAAAATATTACTAGCAACCGGCCCCGGCTTCGCACGGGTACAAACTATACACCTAAACCTTCCTCATGAATGACTCTATTAGTGAAAACTGCATGAAAATCCGTTCGGTAGTTTTTCAGTTTATCGCGAACAGACAGTCAGACAGACAGACAGACACGGTGGGGGACTTTGTTTTATAATATGTAGTGATAAGTAAAAGTATAGAAAACAAAGAGCAACTCTAAGGCCTGAATATATTTAAATCATTTTGTTCGAAATCGTCACATTCTCTCAATTATTACATATATTTTTTTTAGTACATAAACCGAAGCCACTCAATGTAATGTTATGCATTAGTCGGCAGTGTATTAATCTGCCGAAAGACATGCTATTAGGCGAGAGAGAGACAAAAAATGTATAAAAAAACTAGTGAAAAGAGGTCAGTAACTGGCTAGTACAGTAGCATTTGAGAACTACATGGTACCGCCGCACGCGACAGTGGGTCGCAATGAACGCTTTATTCTTATTTTGTCTATTTGACTGGATCTAATTACACAGGCATTGTAATTGCAAGATGAATAGCTCATTTTGATGGTATTTAGAAGAGTTTTTTTTTTATTTTGAGATAATGGATGATGGAAGACATTACTTGCCTTCATCACGTCCAACAAACCAGGATATGGACATGTAACGAAATTCAATGAGTACTAAACAATTGATGGTCAAGTATATAGATAAAATGATTGGGCAACTACTTCGGGGTCGAACTTGAATAAAATACACCGAGCAAATTTGTGACATCCTGGCAAAAAGACAGGTCAACAGCACTTGAAGCCGGTGAGCCTATACAAAGGTATGATAACGATAGAGGAAGCTCCTGAGGTACATATACCTAAGGACAGAAGGAAATGGATGATTGTTCTCTGTCTACCCTGAACGGACAAATACTTAAGTGATGTATACCTTAAAACAGAAAAAAAACTACACCAAAAATAATTAGATGTTTGTGTGGTGTAGTTGATCATTTTAAAATAACTCTAATACAATCTGTAATAACTTCTTAGAAAATAAAAGTGTTCCGTCGACCGGTTACCAAGCGGTGTCTGTAACTATGTCTAAGGAAAATTTGCAAGATTTCGAATTCGAAAAAGAATTTCTTCTTTTAATTTACGTTGAAGTTGATTAGTAATAACCCAGAAAAGAATTTTTAGTATGAAATGTAGATTTTTCTATATGTTAGCTCATAAATACAAGTCCATAAATACTTAATTTTTTTTTTCGTACAAGGCCAATCGTCAATAGTTAGATATCAACAACGTAGTCTGGTTACTCTACGTTCGCTGGCTGTGGAAATGTTTGCCTGATATCTTCTCGTTTAAAGAAATGATTGTACATGAACTATTGTAGCTGTCTATACGTCGTTCGTCATAAAATAGATGTTGTACACAAGCTGTATAACATTATATACGACAATGAGTGCAGCTAAAGCCAGTATTCCCAGCAGTTGTGCTTGTACATCACACATGTAAACAGTTCGCGATCAAGACGCTTGCGTCGCGAGTCGACGCTAACTTAATGTGGACATTATATAACAACACAAAATCATAATAATATGTATTTATTAGCCAATAAAGGTTGTTATTGGTAATATAGAATATTTTAGCTTTACACTTTTTTATCTTTATCTAAAAATTCCTTCACGCTTTAGAGGTTATTTATTA
Source organism: Euplagia quadripunctaria (assembly GCA_963859945.1). Lineage (NCBI taxonomy): Eukaryota > Metazoa > Arthropoda > Insecta > Lepidoptera > Erebidae > Euplagia > Euplagia quadripunctaria. The sequence continues at coordinate 3,791,832 of OY982574.1, read as the reverse complement.
CTAACGATTGGCCATAATCCTAACTAAAATTATAAATGCGAACGTGTGTTTGTCGTTAAAAGCTAGTCATTTATATACTAGATATCCTTTTTTTTTGCATCATCACCTCAGTCAAAAAACGTCCACTGTAGAACGTAATTCTTTCTCGAAGACGATATGCTCCTTTACCTTCTGATAAGACTTCTTGTTAGACTTTTCCACTACGGTGGTAATAATCCTAGTGTTGGTGAATACTAGGATTATTTAAACAACTCTATGTATTACTAGAACACTAGATAAAACTAGCCTTTAACGAAATCTATGATTATGAGTTTTAAAAAAAGCTTCTTATGTAGTTCCTTGGGAATATAATGTTAACTAGAGGTCGTTTGGTGATCAAATTTCGACCAAGGTTCTTTTGATTGGCCAGTATAACTTGTAGAGTTACTTACCATGACAGCTCAACACATATACTGGACGCATGTAACTTGATGTAGCTGTTTTTACGTATTTTTTAAATTTGTAAGACATGTTGTCATTGGCGCACCATGGCTTTTAGCACAGGGGGGAGGCAATTTCTTTTTTATTGAAAACTTCCTCCAGTTTACCTTGCACGAGGTGGACTTAATGCCACATGACATTATCTACCAGTTTGTAAAATTAGTTTTTGCTATCCCAGGGGAGTGAGGGGGCGGCCCAATTTGATTGTATCGGTCCAGGGGGGCAAATCAAAAATTTTACTCAAAATTACCTTACTAAAAGGAGAGGGGGGAAGGGCTGACGTAGTATGGATGTTTGTTGCTCTTTCACGCAAAAACTATTGAACCGATTGCAATGAAACTAGCTTGGATTAACACATATACTACTTTTAGCAGCTAATATATTGCAAATAGATATTATATCATGATTATATTTGTACTGATCGGGCATCGAACCCGTGACCCCTGATGTTGAACATAATTAGGTCATCATAAAAGTCAAACCATGGCGAGTAATTAATAATCTACACTAATATGAAACCGCAATTTAGCTAATACTGGACAAATTACCTAAAAAAATTAATACTGAGAGATATTACTGACAATAATTGTTCTTATTTATATAGGTATTAAGTTATGTACAGCGACAAAGGTCTCCTGACGTGAGGTGTGACGCCTGACACCGTCGCGGCAGGACGACACTCCTGGAAAAAGTGCCACCGGCAGGTATGAAACTAGCCGGGCATTCCCGAAATAAACACGCGAGTAAAACTACTAAGTTGGGGTCGGCTTTCAGTCTAACTACGATACGACCGAACTTCGATATTTTCCGTGAAGCGACTGCCATCAGACCTTCAAAACCCAAGTACTAGGCGATATCGAAGTTCTGTACTTAGACCAGGTTGTCGGACTTTTTAGGGCTCCAACTACCCGTAACGATTGCAACAGATGTTTGTATGGCACCCGGGACTAACGGTTTAACGTGCTCTCAGAGGCACGGAGGGGTCTGTGTAAAGAATGGTCACCCATCCCAGACTGATCTGGCTAGTATTACTTAACTTTGTAAAGTCCTAACTTACTCGGTTACCACTTAGCCACGCGAGTAAAACCGTATATTTGTCTAAAAAAGACAAAGGTACGACACGATACCAGTAACATTTAAATTCGAAAAACAAATTGGTATCCATTGTATAACGGCATGAATCCTTTTTCCAAATAGATACATTTAAATGTAAATAAATTGCAGTTATTTACATAAATGTAATAAAGATGTCCAATGGTCGTGCTTCTGCATTGATTTTTTTATGATTGCACTTCGTTCTGAAGAATTTTAATGAATAAAAATAAAGTATTAAATAACCATGTCTCGCTAATATATTCATTTCTAGAATAAACATTGTTGATTGTTAGTTTGATGTAATTGTATTCTTGGATTTAATCTCTGAAACTACTGATATGATTCTAGAAATTCTTTCACTAATAGGAAGCTATGTTACCGCCAAATGCTAATTTATGGAACCTTGTCTTACATATAAATATCAATGGGTCTCGCACCCATTCGCCCCTTATGTTTCACCCCGCATAGTTTCAACAAACCCGTTCGCCCCTTGAAAGTCAAAATGGTGTTATTCGCCCCTGATAAGAAAACATGTAAAAGTACAGTCATGCCAAATTGTTGTAAAGCTATTTAATAGACAATAAATTGAAAGAGTTGAAACAACGTCCGTATTAAATCACAGGATATTTTTAAATGGTAGATTTTGTGTCCTCCGCGATCAAAGGAGCACTGACTCTTGTTCAATTCACGAAAAGGATGATGACTGTTATACAAATAGTTGCGACGCCTGTAATGTTTCATTTTAAAATTTTAATAATCTCACTTACACCAGTTATACAGCAGTTAAAATTAATTTAGTGGTAGTAGCTCTATAGCTAATTATACTATTGTAATTAACGGCTAAATCCAAGTAGGTGTTTTGTGTATAACCCTCTACTTTAAGAATTTTGTTGATGACTTTACTATTATGACGTATATATTTTTACAAGAGAGCGAACGGGGCGAACGAAAATATTAAAAATATTTTCCCCCGTAGCAAGGGGCGGTTGGGTACCGTAATAAGGGGCGAAACACGTATTTAGGTAATGGGGGCAAAACTTAAGGGGCAAACGGGTGCGAGACATATCAATGTTTGTTCTTATTTTATGCGCTGCCGTACCGTTCATGAAATTTTGCATACGCATCGTCCAGGGATACAGAAAGGATATAGGGTACTTTCATCCAGAAAAAAAAAGTGTGGGTGTGCAATTCCCACACGGCCGAAGTGAAAATGCAAATGCACAAAAATGATACACATGAATAATACACCACGTGACTATGACGAATTTTTGCAGGCATAAAGATAAAGATTATAGGAAACACTGTATACTTGTAATCTATTTCATTCTCTCGCAGGCTAAATCTTATTTTTGAATATGTTTGTCTCTTTTTTAGTGCTGTATACTTGTATTCTATCTCATTCTCTCGCCGGCTAAATATCCGTATTTACCTCTTTTTAAAGTGACTTTTTCGTTTCATCGATTTTTTAAATCACAACGATTCTAAAGAAGTTTCACTATAATAATAATAATAATAAACTGGCAACACTGAAAAGCAGTCGTGTTTTACCAACAGCAAATCTAATATTTATATTTTTTACTATAATTCCGCAATAAAACATCATATTTTATAAATTTATACACAACAATGATTATTCGAAACAAATTTAAAATAAAAACTCGGAAGAAACACGGAAATTACCATAAATATGTATACTTACTGAGACATGATATTTAATGTCATGTCATACAGAATAATTTATAAATTAATACAATAACCGAAGACGATGCTAACAAGAGCCAGAACAAAAGCACTATTACCATCCCCGGACTCATCGCTCAGCTCCGCCTCGCAGCCCCCGGAAACCACAGCAAGAGGTCGGGCCGTTGCAGAGGCGTTGAGCTCAACTTCGAGCGACGAGTTTTTCTCCCCGCCGACGTCGCCAACACCTGTACGTCGGCCGGGGAGAGGCCGGCCACCGCCCTGCTTGGGACCCCGAGGCCCATCGGCTTCGAATAGGGCCCCCGCTACCGGTGTTAATGTGCGTCGCATGAAATGGACAAATTCAATGAATGAGAACGTCGAGCGAGCATATTTTGTGGCTACAGAGGGAGGAACTAACCTCACTGCGTACCGTAATCGTATGATGCCTCTGTTTCAGGAACTTCAGCCAGCTGTTAACGTTTCGGTGCAAAGATTATCGGATCAAGTGCGGGCCATTCAGCGATGTAATTTGCTGGATAACTCCGTACTTGAAAGGCTACGCTCGGACTTGCAGGTTAGCCTTACTACTTCTCCTCCTGCACAAATTGTAACAAATGCAGACTCTTTGTTGTTACAATCTTATCCTGCTGAAGGAGGGGAGGAAAATGATGCTCCATCTGTAAGTACTCAGTACTCTGATATAATAAGGAATACTTTGGAAGGCGCTATTCTGGAGTATCGGTCCATGAGTTTTGAAAGTAGACCACGTTTACCGCGTTTGCCAATGCATGAACGAAACAAAGCGCTAGTGTATACCCTTGATTCACTGTTACCTATTTATTTTGAAGAAAGCATAGATCTCAGCGATACACACACAATTTTGTATTGTGCGGCTGTTGCAGCATGTCGAGTAGCTGGTGTTAAATTCCCAGGAAATGACAAATGAAATCAGCGGGACCGGACGGACTGCATAACTTTTGGTTAAAGTGGCTCCGTAGCTCACACGTTTGTTTGGCATCTCAATTTCAATCATGCTTAGAATCGGGTTCGCTTCCAACTTTTATGACCACAGGCGTGACTCTCCTGCTCTATAAATCTGGTTGTGCTACCAACAGTATATAAATTACTGACGTCCATTCTGAGAGTGAAGATAGCATCTCATGTTACCAACAACTCTATTATGTCTTACTCTCAGAATGGATGTAGAAGTGGGGCACGTGGTACTAAAGAGCTCCTTATTATTGACACGACCATTAACCAACAAGTTCGCCGTAACCGAAAAAATCTGGTGACATGTTGCATAGACGAGAAGAAAGAAGCCTATGACTCTGTGCCGCATACGTGGCTCCTGAAGGTGATGGAGTTTGATACAACTCTATGCACTTTCTTGGAGGCATGTATGCAGCAATGGAAAACGGTTCTTTGCTATCCAGGATGTCGACAATCTCAGGGTGACGGCGAGTATATAAAGATCAAGCGGGGTATATTTCAGGGTGACAGTTTGAGTCCCTTGTGGTTCTGCTTAGCTTTGAATCCTCTTAGCACTTTGCTGGAGGGTTCAGGACTAGGCTATTGTTTGCGGAGAGGAGGTCAGGTAATATCCCATCTCCTTTACATGGACGATTTGAAACTTTTTGCCTGCAACAAATTCCAATTGATTAAATTACTAGAGGTAACTGAAAACTTTAGTAAATGTATCAGTATGGAATTTGGTGTGGATAAATGTGCAGTCATGCATGTAAAAAGGGGCAAGATTGTGGAATCTGAAGGGATAGAACTCTCAGATTTCACACACCTTAGATGTCTTTCCGCCAACGAAACTTACAAGTATCTAGATATGTCACAGTCGTTAGGGGTAAATGAATTGTCTATGAAGCAATCGTTACAGGAGCGCTTCTTTGGCCGCCTGAAAAAAGTATTCAAAAGTCTTTTGCCAGGTGGTAACAAGGTGCGGGCCTATAATGATTGGATCATACCAGTTATAACCTACTCCTTTGGCACACTAAGATGGACTCAAACTGAACTAGATGCCCTGGATAGACTACGTACACTGCTTACCGCGTACCGAATGCACCATCTACGTTCATCGGTCATGAGATTGTATATCCCACAGAAATATGGGGGTCGTGGTTTTTTAAATGCCAAGACCCTCCATAACCGCGAGGTATGCAACCTTAGAGATTACTTCGTCTCCGTTGACCTGGATGTGTATCGGGATGTGGTGGCAGTTGACAACGGACTCACTCCGCTTGCTCTAGCAAAAGAGAACTGGCGCAAACCAGCAGTATTTGGTATTACAGATCCCAAGGAGATATGGAAGAGCAAGGAGTTGCATGGACGTTTTTATTGGGCCTTAAATGGGCCCGATGTAGATTTATTAGCATCAGTATCCTGGCTACGGTGACCTCTTCGGAGAAACTGAAGGTTTTGTCTGTGCAATTACGGACGAAGTTGTTATGACGAATAACTATCGGAGATATATCCTGAAGGACGGCACAATTGACATTTGTCGGGCGTGTCATCGTCCCGGAGAAACCCTCAGGCATATAATTTCTGGTTGTTCTCATCTTGCCAACGGCGAGTACTTGCATAGACATAACCAAGTTGCCAGGATAGTCCATCAGCAGCTTGCTCTTAAATATAACCTTGTGACTGTCGAGTTACCATACTACAGGTATGTTCCCGACCCAGTTCTCGAAAATGGTCGTGCAACATTGTACTGGGATCGATCTATCATCACTGACTATTGTTGCCAATAAGCCTGATATAGTGGTGATAGATAGATTAGAGCGTCGAGCAATGATTATTGACATCACCATTCCCCATGACGACAATCTCTTATAAGCGGAAAAAGATAAACAAATAAAATATTTGGACCTATCCCACGAGATTGTCGACATGTGGAATGTGGATTCAGCAATCATTGTGCCGATAGTCATTTCGGCCCATGGGTTAATTGCTAAGAGTCTCGACCAACACCTTCAGAGGCTCACGTTAGGCACCTGGATTAAGAGCCTAATGCAGAAGGCAGTCCTTCTCGATACGGCACGTATAGTGAGGAGGTTTCTGTCTCTGGAACCCTAACCACCGGTAACTTGGACACTGTACCCGATACCAGTGGGACACTATTTTTTATATTTTTAAAAATATTTTGTTTTCTTTTTATTGTAAGTATATTTAAAAATGTAATTTATATGTATATAAAATAAACGAAGAGAATAATAATAATAATAAAAAATAACTGGCAACACTAACTGTTAGCATCAATTTATTTGAAATATATCCTGAAAGATGGTACGGTGGACATCTGTCGGGCATGCCACCGTCCTGGTGAATCTATCAGGCATATTATTTCTGGTTGTTCTCGTCTTGCCAACGGGGAATATTTGCAGAGACACAACCAAGTGGCCAGGATTGTGCATCAACAACTTGCCCTTAGATATAATCTTGTGCATTCAGAGGTGCCATATTACAAGTATGTGCCCGACCCAGTTCTCGAAAATGGTTGTGCCACATTGTATTGGGATCGATCTATCATCACTGACAGAACTATTGTTGCCAATAAACCTGACATAGTGGTGATAGATCGATCAGAGCGCCGCGCAATGATTATCTATATCGCTGTTCCTCATGACGACAACCTCGTGAAAGTTGAAAAAGAAAAACAAATCAAATATTTGAATTTGTCTCACGAGATTGTCGATATGTGGAATGTCGATTCGGCGATCATTGTTCCGATCGTCATATCTGCTCATGGATTGATAGCCAAAAGTCTTGATCAACACCTTAAGAGGCTCGCGTTAGACGGCTGGATCAAGGGACTGATGCAGAAGGCAGTTCTCCTCGACACGACCCGTATAGTGAGGAGGTTCCTGTCTTTGGAGTCCTAACTGTCCTGTATCCGATGTCGGTGGTATACTATTTTTAAATATATATTTTGTTTTATAGGTATTTAAAAATGTAATTAATAAGTTTTACGATAAATAAAGAGAATAATAATATCTTCACACATCTCACACACGGCCGTCTGATCCCAAACTAGGCAGAGCCTGTACTATGGTAACCAGACTGCTGATAAACATACTTATATATTTCTAAATACATACATATTATAGATAAATTACACCCAGACACAGAACAAATTATCGTGCTCATCACACAATTATTTGTCCTGGGTGGGAATCGAACCCACGACCTCTACCTTAGCAGTCAGGGTCACTAACCACTAGACCAACAGGCCAGGTCAGAACTATATATGTAAGAAGAAGTATCACACTATATAAGTTTCCGAAGGATGGAAAAAATACTTCTATGTAGGAAGTCGTTGGCACAAGCTGATTAGTTATAACTATTACCGCTCCAGCGAAACTAAATTCTTGTATTCGAATCTGCAACCACATGATCATAGGTCCGTCGCGCGTCGCCTTAGTCATTTCGCCACTGCCACTATTATTAGAAATTGAGGCAACGCTAGGAAATTAATTATTAAGGTAAATAATTAATTCTAACCACTCATTGTATCCATACTATTCTTTCATGCTGTACATAGTATGAGCATAATTACAAAGCGTCGAAAATACTCTTATCTTTAATTAACCCAAGTACAGATTAGTACATTTAATGCGTATATCCTCTTAAAATGTTTGTTAAATTTTCAGTGAGTTTTTCACTTAGGTAAGTTGGAATCATTGTTTTTGGACGGAGGCGTGTGTTCCGCCCGCTCTAAGAAAAGCTCATGGAGGACTTTCGCCAACAAGCTATAGGTTTTAAAAGGGTCGGCAACGTGCATGCGAGTCCTTTGATCGATGCGGTAACCGCTTACATTCAGGCGGGCCGTATGCTTGTTTGCCACCAACATAGTATAAAAAAAAGCTGGCAAGTCTAGGTAAGCGGAGAGAGGGGGGGGGGGGATCCTGTGCAAAAAGCTCTGGTCTGGATCTTATAGTATCTGTACATATCCTTCCTTAACTAACCTACTCTTATGCCCGGTTCCTATAATCAAGAAACGATTCGTTTTGCTTACGGACGGTAAAATTGTCGTTCAACGAAATTTTCCCGTCCATAAGCAAAACGAATCGTTTCTTGATTATAGGAACCGGATATAAGTAAAGCAAAAGGATTAATTAAACAAACTCTTTTCTTCGTAGCATTATCACCCACGGCTTTCGAGTACAAATTAAGATCACACGCAAGTCTGTCAATCCTCGGACCACCAAAAGTCATCTGTCTTTATTGCCTGACGCGTACAGTCAGGTACAGGGAGTGACTCCGGAGTGAGCCTTCACGCAGCTGAGCAGCCACCTTTGAATTATGGCTATCTTCGCCAGGATGTCACTATCACACACTGGAATCAAGTGAGTGAGATAGTTTTCATGCCTTAAAAAAAACAATTTTTAAAAACTTGAGACTAAAGTTCAACAAAATTTACTTTTCCATAAAGTAATTATATTGTTATGGACTGATATATACATATATTAATTCTTTAAAAAAAACCGACTTCAACAAAAAAAAACTATTCCATAAAAGACTTATATGTGGTTTTCTCATGGATGCCATTGTCAGAACTGGCCGAAATTGAAATGGGACCACACGGAAAGCACCAGCTTTCAAATAAAAAAGAATCATCAAAATCGGTTCACCCAGTCGAAAGTTCTGAAGTAACAAACATAAAAAAAAAAAAAAACATACAGTCGAATTGAAAACCTCCTCCTTTTTTTAAGTCGTTTAAAAAGTAATAGAAATACATCGGGTAGAAGAAGTTGTTCAGCCAAAATGTCTCAACCTTGCTTGAAAAGACTATGATTCCTTTTGTGTTGTTGTATTTACGATTGCGAGAGAAACTGCACTATATTTGGATAGTTTGACTGCGTTTTAAACTAAAGCTTAGTGTTAAGTTGCCAGTACCTGTTGCGCTTTCAGTAGATGGTGCGGAGTAAAGTCGTTATGTGTTGAAATTAAATATAAAGTAAGATTATATGGTTGGAATTAGCTTCGCGCTTTGGAGCGAGAAATGTTGTTTACCTGTTGCTTCTGCTGCGGAAGCTGGTCAGTTACTAACTAATGCTTACTGCTGTCTGAGCATTGGAGAAGATAAAACCCACACTCGCACTTCTCCAAGTGCGAGTCTGACTCGTGCACCGAGGGTTCGTGATCGCAAGACTTGTAATTTTTCGGTTTTTTAAGCAAACACGCACATGGACAGGAATGCGAAATTTGGAATAATTAAAGTATTTATTCGTATATAGAAGAAGTGCTGAAAGCTAAATTTAATAAACAATGTGTGCTATAAAGTTAAAAATTGTGTAAAAACGGCTATGTAAAGCTATAGGGGCCCAGCATATATTTTGACCTGTCATGGTACTCATGGTACAACCCCACTAATACTATAAATGTGAAAGTTTGGATGGATGGATGGATGAATGTATGGATGGATGAATGGATGGATGGATGAATGGATGGATGGATGTATGTCACTCTTTCACGGGAAAACTACTGAACCGATTGCGATGAAACTTGGTATGTAGATAGCTAGAGAGTGTTGTATTTAATTAAACATTTTTAATGTATTCTTCTTCATTCAAAAATATTTAACAAAAAAAATTTTTAGGAGAAAGAAATCGATTTAATTAACTTCTTTTATAAATATTTCAGTTCACTTAATCTAAGGAGTTGCTAATATTTTCAGATAATAATAATAACAACTTGACACATCTCACACACGGCCGTCTGATCCCAAACTAGGCAGAGCCTGTACTATGGTAACCAGACTGCTGATAAACATACTTATATATTTCTAAATACATACATATTATTGATAAATAACACTCAGACACAGAATAAAGGATCGTGCTAATCACACAATTATTTGTCCTGGGTGGGAATCGAACCCACGACTTCTGGCTTAGCAGTCAGGGTCACTAACCACTAGACCAACAGGCCAGATCTATACCTTCTTAAATACTTAAATGTTTTATGTCTTAATGAATCAATACGACATTACTACATAGCCAAGGTCTCAATAGAGGTCCAAATGAAAAGCGAACAAAACAAAGGGTTGAAAGCGCGTTGTAAATTGGCGTTGGACGTGCCAGACCACGTATCGGCCGCGGCCTGGTGAAACGGAAAGTGGACTTGGCAAGGACGCCTGCCTCATTCGCTTCCTTGGGCTCGGACTGTGGTGTATGGTCTATATGTAAGCGAGTAGTAGTACTTGTAGCGATTTTTGCTGCATTTAGGTGACTATTGAAGGTTTGTTCTTTGTTGTAAAAGCTTTTGCAGTTCTATAAAAAGTTCACGAAATCATCTTAAGGCTTACTGTAAGTTGAATCCAGCTTTTTTTATTCAAAGTCTCGTTATTGAGAACTAGGTATTGGAAGTTTGTTATTTATTGTATGCGCTTTTATAGTTGTTTAAAAAGTTCACGCCATCATCTTTGGGCTGTAAGCTGAATGCAACTCTTCTTACTCAAAGCCTTGTTTTGAGAACAGGGCTATAGCGGCGGTATTTAGTACATACAAGCATTGGAAGTTTCTTGTTTATTTTTTGCGCTTTTATAGTTGTATAAAAATTCACGTCATCATCTTTGGGCTTGCTGTAATCTGAATCCATCTCTTCCTACTCAAAATCTCGTTAAAGATAACAGGGCTATAGCGGCGGTATTAAGTAGGTATATATAGGTATTGGAAGTTTGTTTATTAAACGCATGTACCTGTATCTGTGGGATCGTCACTCCTAAACGGCTAAACTGACTTTGACTTTTTTCTTTTGATTGAAAATGTTTTTAGCTATAGTTCAAGAAAATCTATTCAGTCATTGGAAGATTATCAGTAGAATTTTTAAAATTTAATTGTTATATCTTGCTTGCGAGGGCCACTATTTATTTAAGTATTATTTTACACTACTTATTCTTAGACTGTATCGTGCTGTGCAAAGATATAAAATACTGATAGGATACCTAACACAATCCTTTTTATACAAGTACCTGTATTAAAAAAAATACAAACCGCTTTCCGCTTGTCCCTTGCGCCCTGTGGTTTAAGATTAGTGATGTGCGTAGGGGAGGTTTTTGTGTTATCTCAAATGTTCCTCATTATACATCTCTACGTGCCCAGAACTCATAAATACCTCATACAGATAAAATATAATAGATTTGAAATGTTGAAGATATTCTGATGAGAAGTTTTTCGAAACTGTAATTATTACGTTTAAGTTGGGAAGTGGTTCAGTGCGATGGCTGATCGTAAGGTCTCAGGTTTGATACCTTAGGTAAGACGTTTAAAAAAGAAGGAAGTCCTCGGTACCTTTTTCTTGTGATCCACGGACTGGAAAGCATAAATTTCCCGTATGGTCATGGATCTTATGGTCATTGGTTACCCTCACAAGGTTCACAAAAGAACACAAAAAGTACATAAAGTCACAAAACATTTATGTGTGTATTTATAATGTCATACACATTTCATATATCAACGGTTTATGACTTTAAAAGCGTTATCTTAGTCAAAATGGATCTGTCCGAGTGGCAACCCACTTGTATTTTTGCTGGTAACTATGATCACCAGTTAAGTCAACGTGTAATAGTCACTCCTGGTGTTGCTATAATTTATGGACTCAGATAACCGCTTACTGTGGGTGTTTGTTTGTAAAACTAAGAGATAAAAAGAAGATGTCAAATTAAATACCCTTTGGCGTTGCGTAGAGATATATTCACTCTGCATTCTCTATCGCATGTATCATGGGGAGTGCTCCGAAGAATTGTTCCGACTTATACCGGCCGCAACGTTTCGCCATCGTCAACGCGACAAAACTTTCATCCCCATCACCTGGATAATTGGCAATCCACCACTGTGCCTTTCTCCAGAAATTTTTTGCCTCGCACAACCAATCCCTGGAACAAATTGTCGCCTGCGGTATTTCCGGACCGATACGACCTTCAACTCTTCAAGAAAAGAGCGTACTCCTATCTCAAAGGCCGGCAACGCACTTGTGACTCTTGAGTTGCAGGTGTCCATGGGTGACGGGTAGTCACTTACCATCAGGTGACCCGTCTGCTCGTTTGCCCCCTATAATATAAAAATACCTTATTTTTTGCCAGTGGTACTTAATTAGTGTCTCTTTAATAACAACCTTCTATGTATACGTGATTAAGTTCTCATTTGATACTCTAACACTGTTTCTATTTTCTATATAAAAAAAAAATATTATGAAAACTATTACGAGTCCGTCTGACCGTTCTATTAAACCGATATTCCATTTTTAGGGTTCCGTACCCAAAGGGTAAAACGGGACCCTATTACTAAGACTCCGCTGTCCGTCCGTCTGTCTGTCCGTCTGTCACCAGGCTGTATCTCATGATCCGTAATAGGTAGACAGATGACATTTTCACAGAATGTGTATATCTGTTGCCGCTATAATAACAAATAATAAATTAAAAATTAAAGGGAGCACTATTAGAGACGTATTTTTTTGGCTTATAGTATTAAAACTTGTACGATGGCGCGGAACCCTTCATGCGCAAGTCCGACTCGCCGGTTTTTTTAGTTTAAAGCAAGCATTGGAAATCACCTCACTTTCACCCTTCTCAATTTATACTCAAACGGGAATTCCTCCTGTACATTTCTTATGTTTCATAGCTTTCTTTCTCAATATCTCCGGTTCTGATTGAGGTACATGGTTTGTTTGTGTCTAAGAACATCCGCTGGAACAAACTCATTTATTGGAGTTTTTGCCCACTTAAATTGGTTGAGTTGGAGGGATGCTACGAGTAAAAATGCAACTTAACTTAATGCTGCACTTATTCTTGATTCACAACATCTAAAATACTCCACCGTATATTCAAATCATAGACAGAAAAAATTGTTTAATTTATCTTTATTTAATGTCCATTATATTATTATGAAATTACGTTTAATTGTTCTTTTTTTTTAAGCCACGGCATGCCCTCATTCAGCTGCTAACCAGAAGAGCCATCCATCTTCGTCACCGACCAGACGCACTGCATTAGCCAGACGCTTCAAAACAACCTAACAAAACTACATCTATCCTTCTCTTCCATACTGAAAACGTATAACGCTTTGTTTTCTTGTCTTATTCTATAGACGAAGTGATTCAGCAAATTTAAAATTTGGAAAGAATGTATGTTTAGAGGTTTTGGAAGCTATTTTAAGTTTAATGTTCAGAGAAATAGGATTGGTTTTTGGATGGTAAGTGTTGGTTTGGAATTAAATTTCCGAAGCAAGTGTTAATGTTGAGTGCAACAATCTTTTTCTCGGGCGCTTCTTGCAATGTCTGAAATTGACGGTGTTATTCGTTTCGCGACGCGGTCCGATACTCTTATTAAGTGGTTACAAGGTATTTAACATTGCTTCATTCACTTTTTATATGAATAATGTTAACATTTAGAATTTTTGTCACTTTTAGTAAGTTTATTAACAGTTGTAGGCTTATTTCAGCTGATAAGTAGTTTGTCTTGTGGTGTTCGGAATAATTTGTAGTACAGGAGGTCAAGATTTGTAACAGTCGCTATTATTTTTTTTGGGATTGTTTCGTTTTATTTTTTATTTAAGTATGTAACGGTGACGACCCTTACCAGAAAAAGCAATCTTACTTACTTAGTAACACATTTTCCATGAGAACTTGTAATAAAATATTGTCATTCTCTATGGATATTTTTATAAGCTCTTCGTACCGTGTTCTGAATTAATTTACATTAAAAGTACAGGCCTTACGAGTTCTATCAATAAATTACTTTTATTAACCCGCTACGCAAAAAGGTGGAGTGTTAAAAGTTGAACATAGGCATGTATCTGTTTAAACAGATACATGCCTATGTTAAACTTTTTTGTTTGTGTGTCTGTCTGTGGCATCATAGCTCCAAAACGGATGGACCGATTTATACTTGTTGTTCTCGGGACACCGAGAAACAGTCGCCCTCTTCTTATTGGTAACCAAAGGCAAATATTCCAACTACCTGATAAATATTTTGTACACCACGACGAAGGGGTTATATCGGTGACTTAAACCACACGGTCTTCCGTCACGGGGGTCTATAGCCGGGGGCTCAGGTTTAACCTAGGAAGGAAGTTCGTGAACCTCCGACAGACTTGTCAACACACAGGTAGATTGGAAGTAGTAAGCGCGAGCCGGTTCCCCGTTCAATTTGTGCACCTGACGACTCGGAAACTTGTTCGAATTGACACATTTTAATATTTTTTTAGTGACGATTCGGACACAAGATATTTAAGCTATATGGCACAGTCAGCTAAAACATTAATAGCTTAAAGCGGCATCTTTCAATAATAAACTACTCTGTGAACTTGTAATACAATTCACGAACCTTGTACAGCATTATAGAAAACTCTTATTTATACATGTTTTATTGTAATGTTTTCCTTTTCCGTTAAAGTAAGTTATAATTAATTTCTGCCACAAATATAAACTGGAGTGTTTAACCCCCCCCTCATTCCACCTGTATTTTTTCCTCCTAACTTCGGTTTTCCCGCTGACGTCCACCGCGTCGAACATAGTGCTTTCAATTCTAACATAGGACTATTATTTGATTCACAGGTAAATTGCTCTGAGTGCAAGTGTTGCTTTGTATAATTTTTTTTTTATAATTATAATGAAAGTCGATGTTATAGGGGACGTACGAGCAGACGGATCACCGGATGGTAAATGACTACCGCCGCCCATGGGCACCTGCAACTCAAAAGTCACAAGCGCGTTACCGGCATTTAAGGTGGGAGTAGGGGATGGGGGGAAGAGGAGGAGAGAGAGGGGAGAGGGAACGGTTAGGGCCTCCGGTGACCTCACTCGCGGAAGCATTGCTTCACTGCCGGTTTTCTCTGAGGCCGTGGTATCACTCCGGCCGGCCCATACGTGCCGCAGCATGGCTCTCCCACTTTAAAACCGCGACTACCCCTAGGGAACAGTATTTTTTTTGAGGATAAAAGGTACTCTATGTCCTTTTCGTTGAGTAGTTGTCACGTGAAAGCGAAACAAACAAACAAATTCACTTTCCCATTTATAATATCGCACACCTAGATCTAAACATGTATTAACTCAAAAAAGCACTTTTTTTCAGAATAGGCGAAACACCACTTACCTTCGGATACCGCTTCACCGAGCCCAGGTATTACCTTCTTTTCCAGTGTCAGAGGATCAGGTAGTTCCTTCCTAGGTAATACCTGGGCCTCCTGTAGACACCCGTGACGGAAAATGTGACATGGACGGAACACTTTTCTACATAACCGAGAGCTCGGTGAGGTGTTCCGAAGGGGTTAATACGTAAAAAAAGCAACTTTTTATCGCCTTCATAACCAAAGAATAATACTCAACACTCTGTACCATGTTCTCATTAACCAGTCATTACAACATGGAGATCATTAATGGGTATTTTTCAATTTATACTAAGTACAGGCGATGTGGTATAACTTATAGTAAAGGGTAACAAATGCTTCAGTGTAATCCATCTACTTCACGAACCGATGGCAGAGCGGGGCGGGTAGCGGGGAGGAAACGTGTGGTGTAAAACGTAAGAGGTAGCGACTGCTGGACTAGTTACCTCCGAGGAATGATAGACTCTTTACTTAATGACGAATTATTATAAGTAACACTCTTTATTGGTGCTATTAACAATGCAGTAAATAGGATTAAAGTAACTATCGAAAGGAACATACGAAATCACTACATATTATAAAACAAAGTCCCCCGCCGCTTTTGTCTGTCTATCTGTCTGTCTGTTCGCGATAAACTGAAAAACTACTGAACGGATTTTCATGCGGTTTTCACCAATAGACAGAGTGATTCATGAGGAAGGTTTAGGTGTATAATTTGTTAAGGTTTTGTGTGAATTGGTTGAAATATGATGATGATTGTTGAAGATGTCTCTACTACACGTGCGAAGCCGGGGCGGGTTGCTAGTCTAAGATAAAAATCTAGCGCATTGCTGACCTTTCTCTTTCTGGTGAATAAGGTTCGGGTTTCCGTGGAGTTTGTTTCCTATAACTTCCAAATCATGGATTGTATTCGCTGTGGATGGTATTTTGAGGGTCTTGCACTAATACCATTTTGAGAGATACTTACGATATAATTCGTGTCGCCGTGTTGGTCCAGGGTCTGCTAAAGCGACGTTATTTGTCCTGTATCTGGGTGTACTTTATCTATAATATATTCGTTAGAAATATATAAGTATGTTCATCAGTAGTCTGGTTATCAAAGTACAGGCTCTACCTAGTTTGGGATCACACGGCCGTATGTGAGATGTGTCAAGTTATTATTATTATATGCAGATTACGATTGAAGGACGATTTATTAACTGTTAAAGAGGCCAAATAAATCACCATCTCTATCCTGTTCCGCTGTTTCTCCTTACTTGGACTGTAGTACAAACTGCATGATGCATTAATCCCTGCTCCCCAGGACGGATCCTTAATATATGATCGCGGGTTCAGCCGGTCACGCCACAATCACTTCAAACTTGATCCTAGCTCGATATATATTATTACTTCTAGTTCTTATTACTGGAGCCATAGGACTAGGATATTAATAATAAGGAAAGTATCAGTCTAAGAAAGCCTTATTTTAATTGTTTATATTCAACATTCAAAGGAAAAAAAAAAAAATCTGTTTAAAATTTATGACCGTTTGGATTTCCAAGTATTATAATTTTTTCCTTAACTTAGGAATGAAAATTCAAAATTGGCGTTAGGACGCCATGGTTTACAGATAAAACATGTTGTACTAGCTGCACCCCGCGGTTTCACCCGCTTAAGTCCCGGTGCTGTGTTAATATCGGGATAAAAAGTAGCATATGTGTTAATCCAGGTCTCCAGCTATCTACTTATAAAGTTTCATCGCAATTGGTTCAGTAGTTTTTTCGTGAAAGAGTAACAAACATCTATGCATCCTCACAAACTTTCACGTTTATAATATTAGTAGGATATGTGTAACTGTTAATGCCAGAAGGGTGGCAAAATAACTAACTTAAGTGTTTTTTTTATGGTATAGGGGCAAACGAGCAGACGTGTCACCTGATGGTAAATGACTACTGCCGCCCATGGGCATCTGCAACTCAAGAGTCACAAGTGCGTTGCCGGCCTTTAAGGTGGGAGTAGGGAAGGGTGGAAAAGGGAGAGGGGGGGGGAAAGGAAGGATTAGGGCCTCTTGTAACCTCACTCACTCGGCGAAAAGCAATGCAATTGCTTCACTGCCGATTTTCTGTGAGGCCGTGGTATCACTCCGGTCGAGCTGGCCCATACGTTTCGAGACACGGTTCTCCCACAATTACGGTTTGTATTTAGTCGTAATTCATGTTCATGTATGTATGAGTAATAAAAGTAAAGTGGGTAAATCTAATATAAGAAACCGCGTTTTATCCGCTGATATCTGCACGCTAACAAATCAATCAAAACATTTACTGGGTTCATAACAATTCTTCAATATAATTGAGTGCTCGTAAGCACTCGATTTGAGTTAATTTAAAAATGTTTATCTAGAAAATACACAATTCTCTGTGTCATTTGTGTTAATTTAATCAAAAAAGAAAACTATACTTGAGCTATAGATAACAAAGTAATGTCATTTAGGGCGAATAGGTTTTAATATGACGTTTTTTGAATTTAAATTTTAGCCTTTGGGGTCACATAGGTATGTTAGGGTAGGTCGTCCCAAGAGGTAGATAGTGCCATTAATATAACACTTTATTATATTGCTAAAAACCATTGTCTTTTAGATACAAGTAACTTCAAAATTTAAGTAATATCTGATGTTCAAAACGGGATTTAATCTTAGCAATATTATTAAGGTATTTAATACTTATATTATAGCAACTAGCAGTTCCCGCGCGGCTTGGCTCGCGTATACATATTTATATATTTTAGGCGGAATACTAGTTCTTTTTCCAAAATAAAAGTTCCAAGATAATAGATTTTAGACAACGCTCAAATGACACTATTACTGTTGTGTATACTCATAAAATGAATTGAATAGTCAGATGTGTAAAGTACTTGCATGTAACATAGGTTCTGCTAAAAATTAAATAAAAGTAGGATACCTCAGAGGCATACTCCGCATACCACAACCCCGGGCCCTTTAAACACATTCAGGAGTGACATTCCTCCCTCATGTTTTAAATTTACATTCGATTTGAATTTATGACTCCATTGCTTACTGATTCACGCTTAAATATTAAAGGGCACGACAAGTTGTTCGGACGCTCACCTTTGAACAATGGCAAGGTTCGTTGTGCCTGATCTGGTATACGGAGTAAGTTTAAAGTTAGAACCTTGAAATCATTAAAAACTCTTTCAAATAGTTATTTTAGGATAGAAAATCCAAAATTTCTATTATTTCAGGCAGGAGAATACTATAGGGAAAGAATAATCGTCCTATTCCTGGAAAAATTTGAAGATGAAACTTGGTTATTCAATATATATTTAGCCTTTCAATTAGGTAAATCGATCATCTCAATTTGCAAACCCAAATGTTATTTCTTACTTCTCTGCAGTGGAAAATGGTATCTCACTGAAAACATAGGAATATCATAATATACGGGAACTAAAATGAATGAATTTCTTTACAATGGAATTTTTAAAATTGGTTCTTTTTTATCATATATATTGTTAAGAGCCAGGATTCGGGATTATAAAAGGTACACCAATTTGTTACAAAAATAGACACAATTTATTTAATAATCACAAATAACACAATCACAATTAATTCGCACACTTTAAATCATCACTTGTTCTTCGAATTTATCGCACTTGTTTACTCGCTGATCGCAAAACAAGAACTCTAATACTACCATATGACTGTCTTATATACTCTGAACGTTATTTCTTAGTGTTCATGACATTTCCCGAAAACTCGAAATCTGTAATTTTTTAATACACATTCCATAAATAGACTATTAGTTCCGTTTATTTTCAAAAGATGGCGCGCTCAGTTTAAGTATTCTATGACTTCCCCTACTCGACAATAGATGGCGCCCGCGGGTCAATATAGACTTCTGTAACAATATAAAGTATAACTAGGATCATAGGTACTAAAAGGTATCGCAGGAAAGGGCGGAGAGTTTAGCCCTGTTCTGATTGACCGAGCATGCCTCAGTGCAAAAGACGTCATAATGTCGACTCGCAGTACACATTATACAGGACGGATGTTTCAATCCCTCTGTGGTAGACAGTCGATAGGAGAAGTCCGTGTACGTTGGGAAGACACCTGTTATCTAGAAGAAGTTAGAATCCAGGATAATTTCTATAACTCATAAATATATCTGCACTCAGTTATCAAAACCTATGTTTAGAAAGGTCGAACGTTGAGTAGGAGTTAGATTTCAATAATATACAAATAATTCTTTAAGAGCGTGACATTCTGTCGTCTCTTCACCTTTGAGATTTAAAGGTTTAATACTCTCATCCGGTTCTCGATACCTGTCAAAGAAAATTAATGCACTCGTTTATCTAGATAGCTAAAGGTCTCCCACTGAATTAATAAGATGTTTTTCATATGTAGCGGTTGCAGCATCTTATTCTCTTGCCATGTGAATATAGCCCTCTTCTGAAGAGAGTTTGGTGTTAAAAACACAATTATTTTGTGTCAGTGTTTAATGAAATATTTACATTTAATACGAAGTGCATTTCCCGTGTGTTAAAGTGTTTTCCACCTCGCGTGTCATTGCAAACGGCATAATTTACCGTCAATATTGAAATTTAATTTAAATGTCAATTATTTTAAAGTACACTTATTTACGTTCGAAAATGGTGGACCGAATTCTTAATCATGTTAACTTACACTAATGGTCCTCACTAGTTCTGCTTGTACAATTATTGTTTTTTAAGTTTAATAATCGTCAACCTTCTTGACCTTTATGAGATAGAAAGAAAGGAGTACAATTCGTGGGAGAGCCATGCTTCGGCACGTATGGGCCGGCTCGACCGGAGTGATACCACGGCCTCACAAAAAACCGGCAGTGAAGCAATATTGCATTGCTTTTCGCCGCATGAGTGAGGTTACCGGAGGCCCTAACCCTTCCCCCTCCCCCCTTCCCTGTTCCCCTCCCCCTCTCCCCCCTCGCCCCCTAATCCCACCTTAAAGGGCGGCAACGGACTTGTGACTCTTGACTTGCAGGTGCCCATGGGCGGCGGGAGTCATTTACCATCAGGTGACCCGTCTGCTCCTTTGCCCCCTATACAAAAGTGGCCGTTGAAATCCAATCATCCAGTATCCAACGACCCAGTAATTTTATGTAGATAATACAGTGTATGAACCATAGCTGTGTAGTGTAGACGTCTTTGAAAAATCTTGCACTCAAAATCTTTCTTCACTTCAAATATGGTAAATATAATATATCTGTAAATAATAAGATGGCTTACAAACATACCTACCTTCGTCATCTGTAAGAAAAACCAATTGCCTGTTCCAGATATTATTAAACGTTCATATTTACTAAATTTCCAAATTATTTTTTAAGTCTATTGGCATTATGATAAAGTTTTAATAACATACATAATCAAGATTTGGTTCAGCGAGCAATCTTGCGCTAATTACAGGTACATTTATACCAGAGCTCGCCCGGTGGAGGAATTTCGACCACAATTCATTTTTGTTTTTTTTCATTGACCAGTATAACTTGAACTGTGATTGTATAGACTTACGCACCATGACAGGCCAACGCATATATTGGACGCGTGTATTTTTCTCGTAATTTTTAAATTTCGAACACATTGTTTAAACATTTTAGCTTTCTGCACTTCTTCTACACATAAACTTTAAGTATTCCAAATTTAAATTTCGCGCGTTCATGATTTTAAAACAATGCGTACAAAGAGTTCTCTTCACGTATAAAGGTGTCAGAACTTGTTTCAGGATAAATTTTTTAAACCAGAATTTTTCTTAATTAAAAAAAGATTAATCCCAAATGAATTTCTGAAACATCTCTTCAATAAATCTGATCAATTACACACGTACGGACAAATGCTTTGAGTAAGTATTATCATATGCAACTGATTCCATTTACCTGCGCCTCTGTTGATTTTTCGGATTGAAGCGCAATGCGGATCGCCGGACTATTTTGTACGACAGGGATCCGTTAACAATGAGGTCCACCATTACAGACTACATATCTTAAAATCAAGGAAATGGTATGTACAAAGGCGACATTCTTTATACTTCTTTTTCTTCTTCTTCTGTCCTTTTTAATACGCTTTTATTAGCTTTAAGTAACTATGTAAAGAAATCTTGGCAGTAAATTTTAACCTACTTCTAATTGTCGTATCGAAATGAAACTTTGTAGGTATATGTACTTTGGATGACAATACTATAATTCGGCAGTTTAGAGCTGATGTGATGATGGAGTGAGGAGGTGGATAGTGGAACTCTTCAGTGGCTACTAATAAACCGCTAGAGTTTGTGTTCATTTGATTGGTTATGACAAGTCCAATAGATTGGGTGTGGTAACGATGGTCTGATGATGAAGCCAGGGTTGGATGGTGGAACTCATTTTTTATCTTTTTCATTCGCTTCGCCAGTAAAGTAAGTTTTTTAGTTTTACTAAACAATAAAATTTTATGACTGAGACTGTCCCTCACAAAAAATATATTTCGTCGTCGTAGAAAAACGACGGATTTGATTTTTATTAACTTTACAGGAGAGCACTTTAAAGTTTTCAAATGATGTTTTACTAGTAATAGTTTGAATCTGTACTGTGTACTGTTTCTGTTAATGACATCTGAAAATGTTACTGTGTGTATGAGTTTTGAAAAATGTTTTGTTTTACGATAAAGTCTAATGTTTTCAGTAGGATTATATTAAAAAAACAAAAATCGTCGGAAAATCAAATCCGCCGTTTTTCTACGACTGTGACGATTTGTGCCGTTGAGTTCTCAATGTAAAATGAATGCTGTTAAAAGTCAAACCGAACTCTTGAGCGTGAAGAAAAATTCTCTTATACTGACACACGTCACTATTATTATCCTCTCACAATTATAGTACGAGAACCCCGTTTTTAAATAGAAGAAATGATTTAGACCATTTTATAAAGTACTAGCTGTTGCCCGGGACTTCGATGGCGTGGAAATTGTGGTGAAATATATCCCACGAGAACCGTACCTTTTTCCTGAATAAAAGTGGCTATGTGCTATTGCAGACTATAATCTATCTCTATGCCTTTCATCCAGATCAGTTTCTGCGTGAAAGAGTAGCAAACATCTATCCATCCTCACAAACTCTCGCCTTTATAATGTTAGTAAGGTTTTTTTGTTAAATATCCGTGTTCGAGAACCCATATTCAGTTTGGGTACAGTTTATTTATCTATTTAATTATTGATAGGAAACTCATTTACACACAGCTCTTTTACATTCTTCATGAATAATTTACACTAAATTAGATTTTTAAGCCAATTACAGAGTTTTACGACATTCACTATATAAAACTAGAAAATAAAGAGTCTTATAACATTACAATAACAATAATAAAGATAAAACATTAAACTAAATTAAATCAAATCAAACTAAATTCAACTAAACTAAATCAAACCAAACCAAATCAAATCCAATCAAATTAAATCAAATCTAATTTAATTTAATCAAATTGAAATGAAATTAAACTAAACTAAACTAAATTAAATCAAACTAAAGTAAAGTTTATATAATAATAATATAATCCAGAATATTATTATTATTACTCAAAAAGAAATTCCTTAAATGCTTTTCATCATCATCTTGCTGCACTTTTCCCAATTTTCATTGGGGTCGGCGCAGTGTGTAACATTCCAAAGGTTTTTGGCTGGTTCTTTTTATGGCCGGCCGCCTGCCTGACGCCCACCCTCCTTGGGAATATAGTCGTTTCAAGACGGGAAAGAAGAAAGAAGGTAAATTTGTATAAGGTAACTTGGAACTGATATTACTTACATATGGTAGTAATTTAAGAAAGAAAGAAAGAAAGAAAAAGTATTTATTTCTTAATAAGTAACGTTCGTGCTTACAGCACTTATAGTTATGAAACATAAAAAAAAGAAAGACAAATAAAAAAAAGAAAAAAACGAAATAGAGTGACAATTGCCTTGCACGCACTTGCACGTCACTTATTGAAATTGGTCACCGCTCAGCATTGATGCTGATGGCGCCAGCAAGGAAGTTGCTGTGCGCCAAGCAGCGCTGATTTTCAGCGGTGACCGTTTACGCAACTGATTATATCTTAAGAACAATACGTGGCATTGTCCTCACATTTCATTTGTGCGTATAACCAATGTAACCAGAGACTTGTAAAAAACATGTTGAAATAGAGTGTCCTTGGAGTTTCTTGCCTGTTCTTCTCTACAGGATGTACGTATTGGAACAGGCAACTAGCTTCACAACTGACTTAGTCTGGCTGACTACTACTCCTGACAATTCAAAAATACTGTGTAATAATGTGAAAAATGGGTAGGGAGAAGAACCTAGGGTAAGGGATACCGCAAGTTTCGGATGGAGAACGGGACTGAGACTGCAGTAGCTCGCAGAGGCCGGGGTCACGTACCCGAATATCCTGTGACTGGAGAGGCAATAGGACAGGAACACCAGCTGGCTTCCTACGATAGACTTCCTATAAGTTCCTTAAACACTGTGTTACAATATTTAATACACATATAAATAATTAATAACTGACAAATATATGTACGTAAATCTATCAGATATACTTCTGTATTGGAAATTGCTGTAACATTCTTGTTACAGCAATTTTAGGAGCGCCATGTGTAGCCGAAAACTAGTTGAACTAGTTACTTGTAAATTTTTGAAGTGAAATACTTCTTCTTCTTTAGGCACGTTGGACACTTTTTGTATGGGGACACAAAGACACTTTTCGCACTGAACTCGCGTGACCGTCACGCTCAGATGACAGATATGTCAGTTATGTTTTCACTTCTGACGTGCAGTCCTACGACTGACACTTTTTATGATTTGTTTTCTTTCGTAAAATGCTTTTCCTGGTATGGGTGTTCTAAACAACATAATATTATGAATTGAATTGAATGAAACAAACACACGCATACACACACACTCTCATTTATAAATGAGGACATACTGCCACTCGGTAGTAGTTTTTATACACTCTCAACAATAACACTTACCTGACATCTAGTACTGCACAAATCCAGAGCTCGGAGAGGCTGGTAAACTGTCAGGCCTGCCGTAGTACAGATACCAATCTCTGACATAGAAGTATAACAATGTGTCTAATGTAAGTATGTTTTTGTAATGCCTACTGTATTGCTGTATCGTGCGAGAGAAACAATAAAGTATTAATATTAAAAAAAAAATTAAAATATTTTTTTTCTGAGCACATTTCAGAAAAATCCATTAACATCTTATTGTTATAACGGTATTTAACAACCAGTTGTATTCATATCAGCCCTTAAAAAATATTAGCTTCAGTTTCAAAATTAAATTTTCGTATTAAAAAACTCGAATTTCCTTAAATTCTTAAGCGGTCTCTAGACGATCATGCGGCATGATATGCGTTACGTGCTGTCATGCATGCATGACCGTTTAATTGTATTAATTGATGCGAATGACTTGCAAACAACGTGTTTGACATGCAAACTACGTGTTGGCAGTTGATTGACAATTGCTTTAATATTTATAAATCTGCCTTTGACAAAGACATTTCCATACCAGCGCAGAACACCGCTTCACTGTACTATCTATATCTACTGAATAAAATGATTATACCAAGCAAATTATCATGCTGCATGATAGACTCTCAATAGGTCCTTCATGCAGCAGCGTGATGATTCAGCATGTCATGCCCGAGTTCGTCTAGGGACTGCTTTAGCGCTTTAAGTTATTTGCGGGGTCTACTATACGACTCTAAAATTTTACCATATCTTTCTATAACACCCTGAAAGTAAGTACTTTAAGACCAATAATAACCAAAAAAGCGCTCCGTCTAATCCACTTTCTGTCAAACCTCGGTTTATTATCAACCATATGAGAACTCATTGTCACCCCTCAGAATATCTCCTGAACTCAACGGAACCCATAGCTATCAAACAACACAATACTTGACCATTTTTTTCGTCAATTGATTGGCTTGCGCAAGTAAAGCAAATGAAGTGGGATTGAATTTGTGATGAGCTTTCACAATTTGTTCCCTGTTCACCTCTGGCTCAGTGTACGCAAATGGACGTTATATATATCTACTGTAGATGAAATGTATAGTGATAATATTCCGCAATCTTATTACTTAACGTGACAATGGGCCTTAATGTTTTTTTTATAAATGTAGGTAGATTAAATCAAGTAAGGTCTTAAATAAAAAAAAAAACAAAATTCGAATTACAGAAGGTAGGTGTACATCTTGAAAAATACGTGGGGTACACTGAAAGTTTTGCGTAACTCATTAATAAAACAATTTATATGTAAAATAATATATTTACTGCTTTTCGAAGTATTCTGCATTACATTTTAAAAACTTTTTCATTCGGTCAAACCATTTTTGAAAACATGAGGACCATTGGTCTAAGGGCATGTTTTTCACGTGCTGTTTAAAAGCTATCACGGCCTCTTCCGGTCCCGTAAATGTCATACCTCTCATCAAATCTTTAATTTTTGGGAAAATGAAGAAATCGCATGGTGCCAGGTCTCGACTATGTGCGAGATGGGTCACTAGCTCTACCTTTCCAGAAGCCAAAAATTACTTTGTCTTGTTCGCGGTGTGCGTCGAAGCATTGTCATGGTGCAATAGGATGCGACTTCTTGGTCGTTTTTACCTAATTTTTTCAAAGACACTGGGCAAACAAATGGTGATGTACCACTCAGCATTCACTGTCTTTTGTTCTTCAAGTGGGATCGTGCAGACTGGACCCGACCGGGAGAAAAAAAAACATAATCAGTTTTTGCCTACGTTTCTCGTCTGTCTCAATTTTGTTGGTTTGCTGTCACCTTCGACACCCATACAGAAGACTTTTGCTTTCTTTCCGGCATGTAACAGTGTAGCTATGTTTCATTTTAAAGACGAGTAATGCCTTTAAAATCATAAAAAATCATCACCCTAAAATCTTTTCTATTCGCATTAATTTCATTTTCGCTACGGACGATGAACTTCAACTTGTGATAATAAACAATTGACACGAGATTTCCCGCCGATTTCTTTTTTAATAAATGATTGAGTTTCCTAAGTTTAAAAAATGTTACATTCGAAATTCAAACATTTATGAGCGGCCAGGAGCGCAGAACTTTCAGTGTGTATGTATTTAAAATATACCCATACATCTACGAGTAAAATCACCGTAACTTCCAAACAATTCTTGTATAAAACACGAAAAAAAACAAAGCCTCAAATTCATTAAGTCTACTGATGAAACACTTGCTTCAGGCGTCACTTGTGAAAGAAAAACGTAAGTGTTGCCAATGTAAAAATTTTTGTGTTGGAACTTCGCGGGGTGCAGTTTTTGCGTTATACAACTTAGACCATTCGTCTTCGCGCGATGCATGGGAAAAGTTACTGACAGATCAGTACAATGCCGACCACATGACATTGTTTATGTTTTGTTTTTATTTTGATATGATGTGTGTTTTGTTTCAGGAATTTGAACATAGCCATGAAAAGTTTGATCCGTTGTCTACCGAATGGATTAAGAGAAGCATTACGATTTAGAAGTTAAGCAAATTAAGTAAAGCATAATATATATTATTTAGTTCATTGCTTTGGCTTTATTAACCGACTTCCAAAAAGGAGGAGGTACTATGTTCGTCTGTATGTATTTTGTGTGTGTTTATCGATATTTTCGCCAATTGTGAACCGATTAAAAAAAAAATTTTTTAGTTCAAAAGGGTATACTCCCGAGGTGGTCCCATTATCATCAAGTCAGGATCTGATGATTGAATCACAAGGAAATCGAGGAAAAACTAACTAACAAACAATGTAATAAAATCTTAGAAGTCAATTTTGACTTACTTCCCAGTTTCCGATTGAGCTGAAATTTTGCATACTTATGTAAGTTTAGTAACAATGAAGTCGGTGCCAGCCAAGCCAAGAAGTTAGTAGATAGAATGTATGTATGTAGTAAGTAGGTAGATACTTGTAGGTAGTATCTATCTACTACCTATTAGACTTGGCTGGCACCGACTTCAAATAAAAGAGTGGGTAGCGTTTATAATACTTATATTAATTTATTTTTCGCTTTTGAGTGCCTATTTGTGGTTTTGAAGTCAGTTTAATTAAAAAAAAAAAAAAAAGCCATTGTTCAATAGTTTGTGAACCCCAATAATGATAAAAACCAAGCTATAGCTTATCAAATTGCTATAGTCAGGGAAGACTTAACGCACGCTAGGTGTCACAAGACTCTTCAAACCCGTAATGCGCAATTTTCCGCTGGCACAAAGTGATACATTGATACATATTTTGCCTCTACACAAAGCTTCTTTAGGAAGGCAGGAAAATAAGGATTTTATCAACTAATGCAGTAATATTATAAGAAATATTTTATGGGATTTTTTAAGTTCTTAAACACAATTTTCGCTGGTTCTTTGTACTTTTGGTTCCGAGTTTAGTCTGAGTAAATCATTGCTCCTTTTTATTTATTTATAACTTTATGCACATTTGGTACATTGGCGGACTTAATGCCTAAGGCATTCTTTACCAGTCAACCATTGGGTGATGCAGAAAAAAGAAGAAGTAGGTGCAATTAAAGATTATTTTAAATAATTGTACAGTAAATGGAGTACAAATTAACATTTTTCTGTAGCCTAATACATATAAATATATACATCCTTTTTACCGAATATTAGCCTATAGCTAAATATTGGGAACAGTTCTAAACGTCGGGACACAGAGTAATTCTTCATCCGACTGGTGAATCAAAATCGAATCACAGCACTGAATATATCTTAAAGCATTAAGAACTAAAGCAAACCTAACTTTTAAACATTCGCGTTCCATGTTATAATAATGTATTTAAACGGAAATTAACGCAATCACGAAAAGGTATGCCTGACGTTTCGACCAGGTAGCACTGCCATGGCCAGTGCTACCTGGTTATTAGCTAATTTAAATACAAAATTAAAGTAATCTTAACTGAAGTATCGCAATCCTCATGGCCGGTGTCGGTACTCTGGGAGAATGACATAACCATTCATCCACTAGATCTTTATTTTATACTAGCTGTGCGCGCGACTTCATCCGCGTGGAATAGTGTATTTATATCGAATCAACAGCCTCAAAAATAAGTTTGACGATACTTCTACATAACTTTTCATCCCCACCTTTTAACCCCTTACACCCCTTTTTTCTAGAGTATCTGTGTACCAAATTTCATTTAAATCGGTTCAGTAGTTTTGGCGAGAAAGGGCGACAGACAGACAGACAGACAGACATAGTTACTTTCGCATTTATAATATTAGTAAAGAAGTTAGGTTTATGAAAGTAATTAAAAATTAATAAATGGGGTACATAATCTTGTCTGTTAGTGTATATCTCGGGTGCAACGTCACGACAACGTCGGGCGCTAATTTATGGAAAACCTCTGAAGTCGCGTGGCTGGGCAAACTTCGCGGTGTGTACTTTTGTGTGGTTCAAGTGTAAACACTTATATCACTGAACTGTGTCGATATAGTTACACTTTAGACCCGTATATTCTCATGCTTGATGTTAAAAGATATGTCGAACGAGCGTAATTTTGACCTGATTTGAGTTAAATAACAGAATCTTCGAACCAAATTTTTTGCCGCCGACCGATTTGTTGAAAACAAAGAAGATGAAGAGACAAGAAGCTTTTGAGAATTAAATGTCTAACCACTAACCTAACCTAAACCTTCCCTCCCCCCTCTTCCACCCTTCCCCTACTCCCACTTTAAAGGCCGGCAACGCACTTGTGACTCTTGAGCTGCAGGTGCCCATGGGCAGTGGTAGTCACTTACCATCAGGTAACCCGTCTGCTTAATAAGTTTTTTCATTATGTATGTGCTCTAAAGAGTGAAAAAGGAATTCTTATGTGTGTTCCCTATTTATTATCAAACTCTGAACATCACATATTTCCATAGCAACATTCAAAACAAATTAACCAGTTTGTTATCTAGAAATATCTAATACTATTTTTAGTAATGTCCTATTACTTGTAAACAGGAAACTACGCAATTGATGCTTCGACCTGTCAAGGTCGAGTACAGAGTGCAAGTTAAGGCTGGTATACATATATTATTTACAGGATGTATTTAAAAAAGGAACACTAACTTAAATATCACTGAAAAGGCATGACTCTAGAATGCAGTTACAATAAGAATTAAAAAATATCCTTTTACAAGTTTTGACCGTTTGAATTTCGAAGTATTTTTGCCTCCATTTTACATGGAAGTAGGTGGAATGTGTATAGTTAACTTTTCCAAATAATTAATATAAGTTTAGGGACACAATATCTGAGCTGAGCGTGCGGGAAAGTTATATATAAACCATAGTTCATAGGAGCAAGACACAGTCACTATCTCACTGTATCGTTCGTTCCATGGACGCATGTGTAAAATAAATACTACAGTAAATATAATATTTTACTGCACGCCTCTAAATAATGTCCATAAATATATTGTACCGGAGAACAATACGCACACGCTAAATTAATATAATAAAACTTTACATAAGTATGAGTGCTTAAACATATGATTTGAGTAAATTGCGAAGGTCGCCTTCTAAAGCTTTAGCATATGTTGTAGCTACACAGTCTATTGTGTAGTCATGTTCATTATTTATTACGATGTTAGCATTAAAACTGGCGACTTGGGAAAAACCGTTGCTAAGAAAAATTCAAGAAATAACAATATGTGAAATAATATAGTCCTTTGAACAGATCTGGGAAAGCTATCTTCTATCAAAGCTGTCTTTCTTAAGTTTTGAAGACTCTCTCTCTCTCCAGAAGAAGCAGAAGAGCTAACACAGCAAATTGGTCTCGTACTAAGCATTTCTAGGCATAACTTATCTTATTTAATGTTTTGCTCGCTCGGTCAATTTTGAATTTTATTTGTCTTCTTAAAGTAAGCCGTAATTTATTATGTTTATTAATGTGGCGGTATTAATAAAGTATCACTACATATTATAAAACAAAGTCCCCTGCCGCGTCTGTCTGTCTGTTCGCAATAAACTCAAAAACTACTGAATGGATTTTCATGCGGTTTTCACTAATAGATAGAGCGATTCATGAGGAAGGTCTAGGTGTAAAATTTGTTAAGGTTTTGTGCAAATTGGGTAAAATATGATGATGATTGTTGAAGATGTCTCTGCTACCCGTGCGAAGCGGGGGCGGGTTGCTAGTAGAAAATAAATGACATATTGGTGCCGATTCTATTGTCAGACTCACCAAACTAAAACCTAACTTAATTTCTTCATATGAAATCAACCTTGTCTTCTTCGCAACAAGGTCTATTTGTTACTGGCATCTATTTCTCAGCGCCACTAAATTTCACTCAAACCTGTCAACGTATACTCAACTTTATTTCCACGCAGCGAGACTCCCCATTTATTCAAATACCGTATAATTGCCGTATAAAAACTTGTTCAAAACGAACTAAGATGACGTTATTTTAATCGACACCTACGAAGACGCTTACTAAAAACACAGAGCAAAAGAGATGGCATTCAACGGATAGCAGCTCTCGCTACGTGGTATTAAAGTTTATTTAAGCGTGTCAGACTTTAGTCGACAAATAAATTGCTTATTTCGATAGCGACGTATGTTACCTACTTGTTTATATTTGAAATAAGACCTTGTTTCGAAAGGTACAAGGTTTACATCTTGTATGCAGAAAATTTAGTCAATTATAGTTAAGAGAGAAATACAACAGAATTGACACCATTATGTAGTTTCTTAAAACTATAACCCATTATATGATCATATGAACACATTGCTTAAATAAGGACCTTGATTATAAAACTACAAAAACGAAATTATGTGTACATCTTGCAAGTATGTCATTATCCTCTGCGCTTTTTCCCAACTAATTTGGGGTCGGCTTTCAATCTAACTACGATACGGCCGAACTTTGATATTATCATTATTATATCTTACAAGTATGTAGTTTATTTTATAATTAAGTTAGAAACCCCTCTAATGCCGCGTTCCAATAAACAAGAAACAATTCGTTTTGCTTACGGACGGTAAAATTTCGTTGAATTTTCAATAAAGATTTTACCGTCCGTAAGCAAAACGAATCGTTTCTTGTTTATTGGAACGCGGCATAAATTTACCATTCTTGGTAAGAGGTTGAAAACAATAATCGTAGTATTTAATAAGACACAAGTCTTGTTAAATTCTAAGATTGTTGTTTTCAACCTCTTACAAAAACCCGATGTTTTAAGTAGGTATAATTAGTTACATATTAGTGTTATAAAAAGATTTCATTTCAATCATGTTTGTTATCCTATCCTACTAATATTATAAATGTGAAAGTTTGGATGGATGGATGTTTGTTACTCTTTCACGCAAAAACCACTGAACCGATTGCGATAAAACTTGGTATGTAGATAGCTGGAGACCTGGATTAATGCATATTCTACTTTTTATCCCGATATTCCCACGGGATCAAGGGAAATGTGACATCGTATTACCAGGCTCATGGCTTATTTTTAACTAACTCTCCATACGTTAAAAAAAATATTTCATTTTCCAAAGTCGAGGTCTACCTAACATAATACGGTATCTAGGCATTTATATTGATAACCAGGTGTGCCCGCCGCGACTTTGCACGTGTACATATTTTTGCATAATTCTTTGGGGACTTCTAAGGTCTCGGAAATAAGACTCCGTGACGAAACACGTGTGGTTTTAGTCAGTTTGTGTCCAACATACCAGTTAGCCGTTAACTTCGGTGAGTTGATGACCCCCGGGGGATACCACACATCGAAAATGGGTTGTAAATAAAAATTCTAGCAAAGACTGTAAAGATTTATATGTACGAAAAGATAACGATTCTTTATTACTTCATGTACGAATTACCTATACGAATATACTTGTAATAAAATGAATAAAAATAAAACAAACAAATTGTAGGTGAGGCAGTCACCTTGTCCCGACCTACCGCAACAAGCCATTCCAACTGGACAATCTTTTATTTTCTATTTAAAGTGTGTTATGATGATATTAGCAAGTATTGCAGGACCTGTTTTTGGTTATGAAATACGCTTGATATATGCTTATATATGTATAGTTATATAAACGTGTTTTGTTTATAATAATATCAAAACAGATAAAAAATAAATGCCTTTTTATACATGTTTTTAATACAGACCTGTTTTAAGGAGTAAATCTGATCACAGATCGATCGCGTGTTATACCTACAATATTTATACTACTAGGGTAGAAAACAAACGTAGTATATACTGTTGGAACGGACTACACGCGGCGACTTGCAACTTTTGTGGACTGATGATAAACCTCTTTGGTGGCGAGGTCGAAGTCTTATTGGCGACTCCGTCGTCAGATTTCTAATAATTCGTATTTGAAATAGTTCAGAGAATAGAACCATGAAAAAGATGACAATCGTCTGGGCAGCCTTGGACGACAGACGCCCGTGTTGAGACATGGAACCGCAAGATATATCAATTGTGTTATAATTGTTTGTCAATGTGAATGTAATACTTTAAAGGTTTACAAGTAAAAACCAAAGTTACAAGCCTCTTGTAAAGTACATTTATGAGTTGTAGAAAGCATGATTAGGGTCTTGCACTTTGATTTGATCACGCAAAACAACAGAGAACAAAGCTGTAAAATTTTACTGCAAAACCTTATTTAAATATCAATTTTGACACCGCTGTTAACTTGACGGCTCTGTTAGTTGAACATTATTTTGATCAACCTTTTCGAAATTGGGTATTAGTCTATAAAACTTAACTGTTGTCTAGAAATCCGACCGAATTGTATAAATTGTCTCTGAATCCATTCTCAATCTCGAGCCTAGAACTCTTTGGTTTTACTTTATTTTTATTAAAATTAAGACAGGATGATAATAAAAAATAGGCAGTCATGGGACTGCCGACAGAAGTGAAAACTTAAACGAAACGACGAACTTAAAACGTCATATTAGCAGGTTGGTGACATGCATTAATAAGGAGCTGACAGAACTCAATGTTTAGATTAGCGCCCTCTAGTGGAGCTAAATATGTATTATTAGCGTGACGGGCAACAGTTCAGTACTTTTTTCCTCATAGCAAAAGTGCACAAACGTACCTAAAGAAGTTTTCACTTCAAAAATACATATTGTTCTTTTTCTAATAAACACATCTTCTGTAGAAAATAATTTATTTTTTCTTATATCGTGTAGACTTTTAAATAACAAAAAAGGGACTTAAACTGCATAAGGTATAGGTTAAATTAAAGAGATATTGAAAAATAAAAGAGCATTATAATACGATGAGTAATGTTCCTAGGATTACTATTGACTAAAACTAGTGTATTTTGGTCGAAATCTAAATTCCGACACAATCGCTCCAGTTTTCGTCCACATTGGTCTGTTTACGTGAAAGTCTTAATATTTACAACGTTTTAAGTGAACGAATGCATGCATGTGATTGTGTTATAAATATATTATGGACACACGTTTTAAACCTTCACTTCAATAATTGATGACGTAGACACGTTCACTGGGCTGAAGTCGATGCCTTGGTAATGAACGGCTTGAAGGCCATCGACTTCCATTGACCTGTGCAAATCAACAGTCCATTCACTGTGGTCAAACCAGGTACATTAAAAATTAAGATATTAACGTGAGGTTCTGCATTACGGCGAATGCAATTTCACTATGGCGTTGAGAAAAAACTCTACAATAATAAGACGAAAACAAAAATATATAAGAAATCATTGCTCTTACATACCTGACCTATACTGTACCTATACTGTATCGCGATTTGGCAACTTCTTGCGATCGGCGA
The DNA here is from genome assembly GCA_963859945.1 of Euplagia quadripunctaria. Classification (NCBI taxonomy): domain Eukaryota; kingdom Metazoa; phylum Arthropoda; class Insecta; order Lepidoptera; family Erebidae; genus Euplagia; species Euplagia quadripunctaria. Next base: position 3,757,688 of record OY982574.1, on the reverse strand, counting down.
CTGCATTGCTATTTGGCGACTTCTTGCGATCGCTAGCTGTCACAAAATTGCCGCGTGAACATCTTCAATATGTTTTGGTAACCGACTGTATTTGATTGCTCTATTGCTAGTTTCTAAATAGCTTTTGTGATTTCATCGAAACTGCGTCCAACCTTACGACTTTCTGCATTCAATCGCATGAATTAAAAAAAAACTTAGTTAACTAAAATTAGTGGTCAATCGCTGAATTTAAGTCCCAATAAGTGATCAAATAACCAAAACCAATTTGTCATGACTGGTCAACTAGTAGCATCCGTTCACAAGCATGACGAGCAGTGCCTTTTGGCGCCCCAAATTGGAAGTTCCTGACTGAGGAGAAAGAAGAACTTCCACTCAACAGGAGACCCCAGTTTTGCAGCACTACAAGCGTAGTATTATGTTTCTACGGTAAGTCACAAGAAAGTGACGACCACGAGTGTTTATGAGCATCAGTAAAAGTGGAAAAAAAAGTTACACGTAAATTAATGAGGTCGCAATGCGCACTCCTAAAAAGCAATTTAGTATAGTTAGAGAAATGCACAATCAATGTATTCTTAGGTAAAATTCAAGTTGTTATATTCCGCGATTTCAATCAACAACAAAAAAGCTATTCAGTAGAATATAACGACTTCGTCAAGGTATTAATCTGTCACCTTTGCTTTGAAAAGATTTCTTTACATTTTTTATATTTCTAGTCAAGCAGGGGCAAGTCATTACACGTCGTCACGCGTTGGTTGTAACTGTAGAATCAATTAATAGATGGAGCTAATAAAATTACGGTAGACGCCGCAGTCCGAAGCGATTTAAAATTTTAAAATGTTTATCTGTGACATTTGAATTTAGAATCGAATCTAGTTTGATTTGAATTAGTGTCAGTTCTATCACAAGACAGGTACGTTTCTTCTCTATGGTACATTCTTTGACACAAGTCTAAATAATTGTGGTTGCTGAACTGTTATATTGGGTTTTAAGAATGAATAAAAAGTTACAAAGTACGATACTTTTTTGTACAGTGGTATTGTTGCTAGCCTGCTAGGTCTTTTAAGAGACAGTTTATTGGTAGGTACACCTACATTTAGTATTCTGAGTGACCGGAATTAGTTTTAAAAATGTTCACATACAATAAGTACATTTAACATCAGGAGCCTGCAATTTAGTCGATATTCAAATGCTTTATGCAGCGATTGATCGCATATTTTTTTTTAGAATTGACCACTTCATGATGTGTCTGACCAATTCATAAAATGGTCGTATTTCACGATATAACCAGCTAAAACTGACCGTATCAATTAAACATCAACGTTTGATTATATGTATGTTAATCCATGTTTGGCCATATTATTATCATTAATGTAGAGCCCCCATGATATTTTTTATGGGATAGGGGGTAAACGAGCAGACGGGTCACTTCATGGTAAGTGACTACCGCCGCCCATAGGCAACTGCAACTCAAGAGTCACAAGTGCGTTACCGGCCTTTTAGGTGGGTGTAGGAGAAGGGGGGAAGAGGGGAAAGAGAGGTAATGGAAGTGGACAGGGAAGGGTTAGGGCTTCCGGTAACCTCACTCATTCAGCGAAAAACATTGCTTCACTGCCGGTAGGACAAAATAATGGTCCGCTAACGGCGATGCACGACAAAAATATGATCACTAATGTTGGTCATATCATGAAGAACATACAGTAGATATAGCCCAAGTTCGATCTCTGGACCCTGTTGACCAAAGAGCCCGTTAGCTTATAAATGACGATGTGCTACAAATAGGGAACAACAAACTCTTGATCTTCGTCGTAAAGTCGCCTGCTTATCGGTTTTTTATAGGATTCACTTTGGCGAGTGTGCGAAAGCTCTCTTCGAATTAATTGTACCCTCACCATTCCTTTATCGGACTACTAGGCGCTGACAGAGGTTCTATCCTTCCGCTGTCGAAACACCAAAAAGTCGTTAACGCGATCACGTATTTAAAAGGTATTACATACTTTTTATTTGCCTGATGTTTCGACCAGGTTGTACTGGCCATGGTCACAGGCTGACAGGCTCAGTGGTGCACGCCCTCCGTCGTTGCATCCGTGAGATAGAAATTCCCCTTGACCTGACACTGGGGTGTCCCGTCATCACCACGCTAGCTCACTCGGGAACTCTTAAAACTAACCATTTTTACAGAGTCAACAACGTGTCTAACACGCCTGTTGTTCCAAACCTCCGTATGTTTGACGGGTTTACAACAAGTGGGCTTGCCGCATACATTCGCTTGATTGCCACTTTAGTGGTATAAAAAGGTTTAGTCACAACAACGTACTCCACACAAACAGTAACACTGCTCTATTTTATATATATCTATTAATTACTTTTACCTGATTGAGGGGCTCATAGCTAACTGATAACCGAGTAGGTTAACACTCTACAGATTAAGTAATACTAGCCAGATCAGTCTTAAGATGGGTGACCGTTCTTAACACATTGAGACCCCGCCGTGACCCGGACAGCACGTTAAGCCGTCGGGCCCTGTTGCCATACGAACATCTATGGCATTTGTTACGGGTAGTTGGAGCTCTAAAAAGTCCGACACTCTGGTCTAACTACAGAACTTCGATATCGCCTAGTACTTGGGTTGAGGAGGTCTGATGGCACGTAAAATATAGAAGTTCGGCCTCACCGTAGTTAGATTGAAAGCCGACCCCAACTTTGTTGGGAAAAGACGCGGAGGATGGAGGATGGAATAACTTCAACCTGATTAAGTTTGAATTCACACAATAATGAGGGTCCTCTCATTTGTCCCACGTCATTAGGCCCCTTCATAAAAATTGGTCTCTTTATGACAAATGACGAGCGATGGAAAGAAACAGCTTTAAATTGAATGTAATACTAATTTTTGTTACACACTTTATTCCTGTAGTAGCAGCGCCCCGCGATTTCACCCGTGTAAGTCCCGATCCCCTGGGAATATCGGGATAAAAAGTAGCCTATGCGTTAATCCAGGTCTCAAGCTATCTACATACCAAGTTTCATCGCAATCGGTTCAGTGGTTTTCGCGTGAAAGAGTAACAAACATCCATCCATCCATCCATCCAAACTTTCACATTTATAATACTAACTGTGCCCCGCGGTTTCACCCGCGTAAGTCCCGATCCCATGGGAATATCGGGATAAAAAGTAGCCTATGCGTTAATCCAGGTCTCCAGCTATCTACATATCAAGCTTCATCGCAATCGGTTCAGTGGTTTTTGCGTGAAAGAGTAACAAACATCCATCCATCCATCCATCCATTCATCCCTTTATCCATCCATCCAAACTTTCACATTTATAATATTAGTATGATTAGTGGGATTTTAAACCGCTTAGACAGAGCACCACCAGTTAAATGGTTTGCTCTTACGTCAGAGGTTGCGACTACTTACGTTGGTTTGGGTGGTTCTATCTCTATGCCTAACATCAATATCTTTATGCAAAACGGCTAAACGTATCTGGATAAATTGGCACAGAGATAGATTATAATTATAGCCTGAAATAGCACATAGGCTACTTTTTATCTCGGACAAATGTACGGTTCCCTTGCGATACATTTTAACAAAATTTCCACAACAACTAGTACAACAGCTAGTATTTTAAATGCAAAAGTGAGTTAGTTTGTTATGCTTTCACACCCTAACTACTAATCCGATAATAATGAAATTTTGCATACACCTTGCCAGGAGCACAGAAAAAGACATAGGGTACCTACCTTCCATCCAGAAAAAGTACTGTTCTCGAGCGGGCGGAGCGGTGGGCGAAAGCTAGTATGTATAATCAAAAGAACAGACATACATAGTCAAGAACGGAAAGATCCCTATACACGCTATCCTCTTTCCATTCTAGACTGTGTGTGTCTGTAATCACAGCGTTGTTCAGCTTTTAGTAAGCCCCATTTTATGCGTGTTTAAAATCTTCTCAGACGCATTCTTTTGAGTTACATACATATATTGCTCGGTACGATGGTCTATGACCAAAGGCTACTCTTGCAGGGTACCTTCTCACATCCGTAACAGATGCTCTAAAAAGTAATAAGCATTGTGTCAACGTCAACCATATTTATTTCCAAGTTTTTATAACGTACTGTTATGCGGGCCTTGTGTGAGGGGGTTTTAAAAAAAAGATTTATTGATGATGCACAGTCTGTAATATTTAGGATACACAATTTAGGTCACTTAGGCTATCGGAGCCTTTTGGCAGCCGTCCGTCGGGTATTGGTAATCGAACAAGACTGAATCCTATGACTTACTCATCCCTAGCCCGAGAATCGAGGGAGCTGACGCAGCACTCCGTATGCAGATTCACTCACATGTTCAAGGCGTAACAACCCCCCGATTTAGTCTAAACTTCGGGGTTATATAACGAAGTTTATGAATGTAGATATAGATATATATATATATATTACTTACTTAAATTGTAGTTCTGAGCCTAGGTAAGGTAGTTGTCTCTATAGTTTCTAATTCCACAGGTTGTTGAACCTCAGGAATGACTGTGGGTCTTTTTATAATTCCGACGAGGCTGCGGCCAGGCAGGTTAAGTCTAATTAACTTATATACTACATAACACACTAATAAACACACTACTACAATAAAAGAGATTGAATAATGAGTCCCATATTTTAATATATGTGGCTGTTCTATTATATGATCTAGGTCCTTCAAAAGAGAGTTTGTCAATTTCGAATTTTTACTCAAATCGTCCAAGTCGATATTACGTAATAAAACAGGAGACACATCGGGTACAGTTGTTTTCAATCTTAATAAATTACAACACGAGTCGTTTACAAGATTAAAACCAAAAGAGTTTATGGTATATGTTGTGTTCATTACATTATAGTGTAAAGGAATCAATCTAACTGTTTTACAGTACGCAGTACAATAGTTGGGAATTTGTAGTATACCGGTACCCAATAATGTGGTTTCAAACAAATTTTGTTGAGCGCAATCTATTGATATTTTACTAGGTTGAGATTGGATGTATATCCATCTATTATTTGTTATAGGTTTCCAAATATCTAAATTGCCACGTAGTAATTTGGTATCACACTGCACTGGTATTTCTTTAACTATTTCTGTTAGAAGTTCACTTTCACAGCTGGGGTTTGCGTTTGAACTAAATACACTTTGTATTTCACATATGTAAGTCTTGCGTTCAACTGTTTTACACTGGCCTAGGTTGTCAAGGTTACAATAATGTTGTTTGTCTTTGGTCATACATATGTACGTGCTACTAGGTAGTATAGTAGCAAAGCTATCTGGGTTATCTAAACTATGTGGTATGGGTAGCGGAATGTTGTGGAAAAGATTAAAATCTTTCGGTAGGGTAAGCGGGATCTGCATTACAAAAACTATCTTATTATTATAGTAGTAACTAATTACACTAGATATGTTCATTATAACGTAAATTAAATCTAATTCTAACCTAACTGGTAATTCTACTTCATTAGGTAAGTGTTTATAGTTATCGCCAAGCTCTCGGTAAAGTTGTAATGGTGTAATTATAGAAGGATGCATGATATTTTGACTGCTGAACATGATTGCATTCGTAATATCTTCTAATTGGAAAGATAGTGTTAACAATATGCTTTCAAGAGTGGTAAGAATACTGTTAAGGTGGGACAAAAATGTTAATTTGTCCAAAGCAATCGTATTGTTTTTCAGTATCGCCGAGAGATTGTCGATCATTACATTGAGATGTTCCTCGTTAATTTTTAGTGTTTGTATAGTCTTATTGTAACTAGACAGAGATGACGTCGTAACCAAAATATTTTGTTTCATAAGTGATGCTATTTGTTTTTCGTTAGACTGAATTGTTGCAATGGCATTTTCGAATTTTAAACCGTCATCTTCATTTAATGAACCAAAAAGTGTTTTAAAAATGTTACCTACACCACCGATCCAAGCTCCGCGCTTAAAACGATGAGAGATTAAGTGAGACAGACTATCAAATTCTTTGCTAACGTCGTTAAATCTAACCGTCAGAGAGGTTAACGCATTATGGCAAGTAAAATCTTCAATGACGTCACTCTGTTGACATATGTATCTAACTGTACCTATAACGGAATTGATATTATCTATTTGCGGGCCAATGTGAGAAACATCTAAAGGTAATAGTATATTTAAAGAACCTCTACGTATTCTTAATTTACCTATATAATCAAAATATATACCAGGACTCGACGTCATGGGTTGGACAAAGTCCGTGTTGGCTTCAGCCATTATACTGAAAAAAGAAATATAACTAAAGTAAATTACGGTGTCAAAAAAAAAATTAAGTATGTGTACACAACACAATAGTAGTACAAAAACTAAAACTAAAATTATCGGTCACGTACATCGGCTAACTTAATCTCATCGAAATGATGTTTGATATGTCTACGGTTGATGAGTAATGTGACGTTATTATTATTATGAACCTTAACGACCTTATAAGGTCCTTTCCACAAAGGAGACAAGGCCTTCCTAAGTCGCAAATGGTTTTTCAGATACACGAAATCACCGACTTTATAAGTGACAGTTCGAGTGTGTTTATCGTAATAGGCTTTCGACTTTTCTTTGGAGTGGTCAATATTTTCGATAGCTTTGTTTCTAGAGTGGATTAATTTATGTTGTAACATTTTGAGATACTCGGGATAGGTGGTTTCGGGATCTTCGTGGTATATTGAATCCGGGAGAAATGGTTTTCTTCCAAATACTAGCTCATAAGGAGTGAATTTTGTGGTACAATGTACGGTTGTATTATATGTTAGCATAGCGGTGTAAACATATCGCGACCAATTGTCTTGATTTTCGCTAACAAACGATTTTAGATACTCTTTAAGCGTGGAATGGCTCCGTTCTATGGCACCTTGAGTTTGCGGATGGTATGGTGTTGACCAAAGTTGCTTAATCTTCAGAAACTCGCAAGTTTTCTTGAAGAGGTCCGCAGTGAAGTTGGTACCCTGATCTGTGAGAATCGATTTTGGGATCCCAAACATTGAAATAAAGTGTATGACGCAGTCCGTGGTTTCTTCTGAGGAGACACTGCGCATAGGATATGCAGCTGAATATTTTGTTAAATCATCTTGTAACGTCATAATATATTTTAACTTAGCAGTACCGGCTTCTGGCAGAGGTCCAACGATGTCAAGAGCTACCCGTTGAAATGGTAAGGTGGATGTACTGGTAATCTGCATTGGCGCTTGGTTAGTTCGCCTTAATGCTTTGTTCTCCTGGCAGGCAGAACAACGTTTGACATAATCTTCTATATCGCTTCTCATGGATTTCCAATAGTATTTCTCTTTGATTCTATTGTACATTCTAACTGACCCTAGGTGTCCTGCTACAGGTAAATCATGATTTTCTATTAATATTTTTTTTATTTCACTCAATGAAGGATACATTATACTATTGTGATATATATTAATCTCAATTCCACTGCCTTCAAATATAAATGACAGCATATTATAAATTTTTATAAATGATAGTTTCTCGTAAGGGTTTTTAAAATCTGATATTGCTATTTCGTTTACATTACCAGATTGCAATAAATCAACTTTTATGTTTTTCAGAGTAAGAAAGATGTCAGGGTAAGAGGTTTGGTCAAAGTGGTGGACTTTGACAAATGCAAGGTAAATAACTTTATTTCTGAGTGTTAACTTTTGAAATGTATGTAATTCTTTTTCAGCGTTTAATATGTTATCTACACTATCCAGATTACCAAGTACTTCAGGGATGTATGGGACGGATTCATCAAGGTCTATGGAGGTAGGTATCAAGATACATCTATAATGGCTTTTCATCAGGTCTTCGTTATATTCTTGCAGGTGAGTACTGACTATCTTATTTTTATCTTGGTTGTATTTCAGGAAAGCGGCATAGTTTCCTGTAGGGTCATAAGTTGAGTCTGATGTTTCAGGTCGGTATGCACTAGTGGATGGCATAGGCTCTTCAATTCGAGTATCAGGAGTTTCATGAATGACCAAAGGAGTATTGGGGGAATTCCCTGTGCCTTCCACGGGGTCGTTAATGGGACTGGTCATTGAAGGGATATTTGTAGTAGGTGGTTTATTTATTGTATCCTGAATGGGGATTTCTTCAATATCTCGAGGAGAGGGGATTGCGAGATCCTCAAAATCCAAATTCAATTCGCTAGAATGAGGACTGAAGTCTAGTGGCCCAAGGTCTACTAGTTCGTTATTTGGGTTATTAGTCTCAGGATCGGAGAGTATGGGATTAATTGGATAACGAGAAAGAGCGTCAGCCACAGAATTTAGTTTACCCTTACGGTAAACGATTTCATATTCGTATTCTTCCAGCTTTAGTCGCCAGCGCTGAAGTTTGCTACTAGGGTCTTTGTGGTTAAAAAGCCATTTGAGTGGCCGATGATCAGTAACTATCTGAAATTTATGGCCATAAAGATATGGTCTAAACGTTTTACAGCCGAACAAGATAGCCAGTAATTCTTTTTCAGTTGTACTGTAGTTAACTTCACTTTTATTAAGAGTTCTCGATGCATAGGCCACAGGTTTATCTTTTCCTATATGACCTTGCGAAAGCACTGATCCTATAGCATGATTAGATGCATCGCAGGTAAGCACAAACGGTTCAGAAAAATTTGGATAGATTAGAAGTGGAGCAGTAGTTAGTTTTTCTTTAAGGTTATCAAACGCTAATTGTTGTTGGTTCTCCCAGTTAAATGGTATATCTTTTTTTAACAAACTGGTAAGGGGTTTTGCAATTTTAGAGAAGTCGGATATAAATCTTCGGTAATAAGAAACTAACCCTAGGAAGGATTTGATGTCTTTTTGGGTTTTCGGTGTAGGGAAGTCAGTCACGGATTTTATTTTGTCGGGATTGGGTTTTACCCCTTCTTCTGTAATAACATGTCCTAGGTAGGCGACTTCACGCCTAAGAAATTCACACTTATCAGGTTGAAGTTTTAGGTGAAAATCTCTAAGCCTTTGGAAGATGGATGCTAGATTTTTTGTAGCGGAATTTAAGTCATGGGCGTAGCAAACAATGTCATCTAGGTACACAAAGCAGTGGATGCCTTGAAGGCCAGATAGAGCTGTATTCATTAGTCTCTGAAAAGTGGCTGGGGCATTCTTTAATCCGAACGGCATTCGGTTAAACTGAAAGTGCCCTTCTGGAACGTTGAAAGCTGTTTTGGGTTTGTCGTCTTTATTTAAAATTATTTGGTGGAAACCGGATGCCAAATCTAATGTAGAAAAATATTTACTATTTCCCAATTGGTCTAAAATTTCTGCAATCTGAGGAAGAGGATAAGTATCTCCAATAGTAACATCATTCAGTTTTCGGTAGTCGATAACCACTCGCCATTTTTGGATATTTGAGGCGTCGAGTTTTTTCGGAACCACCCATATTGGGGAGGCCCAAGGTGAGTCAGATGGTTCAATGATATTCTGTTTTAGCATTTGGTCTATTTGTTTTCTAACTTCTTCCTTATGGATTTCTGGGAAACGATATGATTTTGTATGAATAGGGACGTCAGTGGTCGTTTTTATTTCATGACTCAAGGCATTTGTGTGACTAAGGTATTCTCCAGGTAAGTGAAAAATGTCAGAAAAGTCTGAACACAGCTGGTAAAGTGAATCTTTTTCTTCTGTGTTTAAATGAGAAACCCGTAACTGATTAAGAACTTCTCTTGTACGTTTGTACGTGTTTTTTGGTATTACTGCGTTTATTTTGTTTATAGTGTGCATGGTCTTAAAATCGGAAAACGTTTTAAACGATCGGGGTTTAAAAGAATCAACTGGGACCATTTTAAGATTGAGATTAGATTTTAGTGATATCGGTTGCTCCGATACGTTTATTACAGACAGGTTGACCCTATTATTTGCTTTCACTGAGACTATGCAGTTAGCTATTAGTAAGTTTTCAGAAACATGTTGGTCTACAATAACACCTTCTTTCATTTCAGGATTCATCACTGAACATTCAATTATACTTTCGGTTCTTGGGGGAATAATGTAAATAGGATCGTCGAAATGTAACTTTAACTGAGTTTTTCCCATCTTTAATATATCATGAGTGTAATCAATGCTACAATTAAAGGTGCTAAGGAAATCGTTTCCAATTATTCCATCATAGGGTAGATCTATATCCTTTATTACATGAAATTTATGAAGTAAAGATTTAAGGGGTTTTGATTCCGTTATAATTAATTTAAGCATGAAGTAGCCCATAGTTGAAGTTGCCTCTTCAACAGGGTCTATTCCTTTTAATTGAATTGTTTCCTTATTAAGTTTAGGATGTTGTTGTAAACACGTTTGTTTTACAAGGCTAACTGATGACCCTGAGTCTACGAGTAAGCATAATGGAATTTCGGAGACAGGCGTCTGGATTAAAACATGTGGCAATAGTCGTTTATTAGGATTTGTTGTAACTTCGTACACCTGCATACTAGTTGTAGAAGCGGCAAGATCGGATTTTCCAGATTGAGTTTTAATCGGTGATTCGCTGGGATGATCGAGGCTTCCGGTTCGGGGCTGGTTACCCTGCTGTGTAGCCTTATGAGATTTAGTACAATTAACAAGGCCTCCGGTTTGGGGCTGGTTACCCTGCTGTGTGGCCTTATGGGATTTGGTACAACTAATAAGACCTCCGGTTTGGGGCTGGTTACCCTGCTGTGTGGCCTTATGGGATTTGGTACAACTAAAAAGACCTCCGATTTGGGGCTGGTTACCCTGTTGTGTGGCCTTATGGGATTTGGTACAAATAATAAGACCTCCGATTTGGGGCTGGTTACCCTGTTGTGTGGCCTCATGGGATTTGGTACAACTAAAAAGACCTCCGATTTGGGGCTGGTTACCCTGTTGTGTGGCCTCGTAGGATATAGAAGGATTACGGGTGTCGGATATCGGATACACTATAGGTACGGGTCTCACGTGACACCGTCGTGAGCCCCTTAAGCGTTTAAATCGTTGTCCGGTTCAACTGCGTTATCACGATTCTCTTGGTCAGTTTCGGTAACTTGGGATTCTTCTTCGGGGTGGTATTTCGATTGCGTAAAATGAACTTGGAATCGCCGGTTGTTGTAATCACGCTTTTGACATTGTTCTAAGACATGACCGGTAGATTTACAATAACGGCAAAATGGTTCTTGTTTGTTAATGTTCCTAGAATTCGAATTAGAATTGTATACAGTATTCTTCTTAGGCCACATAGTATTACTAGGGAAATTAGGTTTCTGTGCGTCCCGACTGGTCGGCGGACGTACATTTTGATCATGAACAAAACGTGAGCTCGAATTTGATAGTGACGGACGGTGTTTTTCACCGTAGTTAAAACGTTGACCTTGCTGAGTTTTATGAAAGTTATTAAAAATTTTCTCTTCTGCCACAGCAAAGTTAATAGCTTCGTTAAGTGACTCTGGGTTTCGACAACGAATTACTGCAGATAATTTGCTATTTAATCCTATCATGAATGTGTGCAATGCAAGGTCCTCCATAGCAGCGACGCGGCCACTTAATTCTCCTTTTTTTTTTGTGGGTATTGATATATTAATTTCCGTCAGAAGTTTAGCTAAACAAGTTTCTACTCGTAGTGAAAACTGGTTAACTGTTTCAGTAGGACCTTGCTTGCAGTCTTGTAAATCTGAAAGTAAATGTGTGTAATGTTTTTTCTCGCCAAACTGTGTTTTAAGAAATTTTTCTAATACGGGCCAGTCATCAAATTCTTTAATTGCACAAGCCGCTTCTGCCCTACCTTCCAGACGACTTAGGATATATTTAAAAATAATTTCTCGTTGAGCAGATGTAGCTAGGCTAATTGCATTTCGGCAGTTGGTCAAAAAAGGGTTTAGTCTTTCACGGTCACCATCGAAGGTGCCGATAAATTTAATAAGGACGTTAAGGTCTATGGATGAAGATGATGATGACGATGATGATGACTTGGTAGGATCTTCTTTTGTTTGCGACGTCATTTTATAAGATAATATTATAAGCTAATAATAATAAAAAAATAAAAATAAAAAAAAAATCTTACAAATTAAAACTATGATAATAATATAAAAACGATTCACACTTGACAGAATGTTTTACTTAAGATAACAAAGTATGACCAAAGACTTACAGGATAGTGTGGGCGGCGAATAGACGAAACAACATCTCGGTTCGACTTGGATATGATAAGACGTTACCGAGAATTCTTGTATAAACTAAGCTTGAACACGAAGCGACGGCGATGTATCTTATTACGGCGTGATGATAGAATGTACTTTTAGGTAGGAACTCGACAATGGGCGAATTTCACAGGAAAATGCTGCGTTTCTTACTGCACAAGGAGTCACTCGGTGCTGGGCTGGTTCTACAAGAGAACAGTGTACCTCTTACAACACAGGGAGTTGCTCGGTGCTGGACGCTTCTCCAGAAAAAAGGTGTACTTTGTACTGTTCAAGGTAAAAGGTCGGTAAGGATCTTCTTCTCTCCGTAGTTTATAAAGCACTCTAGGTAAGTATTATGATTCACTTCACTCGGTCACTGGTTTCACTGGTTATTACGTGTTTTACGAGCTGGGGTTTTGATAGAATACGGAGACGTACCGGGACTGCCTTTTAGCAATCCTATCACGCTGCCACCAATGTTATGCGGGCCTTGTGTGAGGGGGTTTTAAAAAAAAGATTTATTGATGATGCACAGTCTGTAATATTTAGGATACACAATTTAGGTCACTTAGGCTATCGGAGCCTTTTGGCAGCCGTCCGTCGGGTATTGGTAATCGAACAAGACTGAATCCTATGACTTACTCATCCCTAGCCCGAGAATCGAGGGAGCTGACGCAGCACTCCGTATGCAGATTCACTCACATGTTCAAGGCGTAACAGTACGTAGAACAAATCACACCGCTATCTTGGATCTGGTTTTACTAGAGCAGTGGGCTACTCTTGCCGAAGACCTAAAGACAATTATTTGCACACCAAAGGTCATGAAATGCAGTGTTGAGTACGAGAAAGAGCCCCACTCTCAGTCTAAACCACATACGGTACTATAAGTCGAACCTTCCGAACCTTCCTTTTATTACTCACCAAATAAATAGCAATTACATATTGAAAACACACCTATAGCTACGTATAACTTTAGCCTACATCACGATTATTTTGGATGGCCACGTAACTTAAACTAGCTCCAAATTACAATACGTAATCGATCTCAAAAAAATATGAACATATTATTGGACTATTTGATTCGTTTCGATCGGACGCGCGAACCGGTCCGACAGCTTTTTGTGGGATTCCACCCTCATCCGACGACCTGACTACCTTTTGAGGTCTTCCTTACAACCATTGAAATATCAACCTTAAGTTTGAGACGCTTAAAGGTATATTTTTAATGGACGTCTCATTGTTTGACAGTCACGACCTAAGAGCAAGGATAAATGAGGATGAAGTTTTTTTATCAATTGTTATTGAACTTTATTAGTTTTAGATTAGAGTTGAGTTTTGTTTTGAGTATATGTGATGAATAGTTCCTTTGATTTTTATCGTACATTTGACCCATCAAGCCTCATGTCCTGGGAATGTACAGTAGGCGATTAAACTTATTTGCCGTGATTGTAACGACGCCAGTTGATATTTCTGTTAACATTTTTAATTGTTTAATTAACACTTGTCGATAAACGTCGATCTACTTAAATGCTTAGAATGTGCTATACTTATAACTGCATTTTTTAAGCGTTAAATCAATGGCTTCATAAGGCGGTGGTTCGAGTTCGAACCCCGCTCGAGCACACCTGATATTTCGAAGTTAACGTGCATATTAGAAATTAGCGGTTCTCCGTAGTTTCATTTGCGTTTATTGTCACTGCGCTGCTCCTAAGGCTCGCAGTGTGATGTTATATAGCCTGTAACCTTCAAATGAACTTTATCCCATAAAAAAAAACTGTCAGTCGTAAGACTGCACGTCAGAAGTAAAAACATAACTGACACATCTGTCATCTGAGCGTGACGGTCACGCGAGTTCAGTACTTTTTCCCCAAATCAAAAGTGCCCAACATGCCTAAAGAAGTTTTCACTTAAAAAATTGTTAATAAGTAATTGTGAGTTGCTGATCAGAAGTGTTCATTTTTGAAGAAAGTGATGCCATCTACTAGTGACATCCATCAAACTGACGTACGTTCGGACGAAATTTTGAATAAAGGTTTTCGCTATTGAGCACTATAGGCGTTATAAATTTTCATCTTAATGTTTTATTTATTTTACCATATGAATTGCGCACACAATAAGTACTTTATTGAACATTAAATTTTTAAGAATTAATTAGTAAGGAGCTGATAGAACTCAATGTTTAGATTAGCGCCCTACCGTAGATCTACGAGTATATATGTATTATTAGCGTGACGGTGCGAGTTCAGTGCTTTTTTCCCCATAGCAAAAATGCACAACGTGCTTAAAAAAGTTTTCATTAAAAAAAAAAATCAAGCCTGACTGATATTTCCAGAGGTTAGTGCGCTTAAACAAACACACAAACAATTAAACAGGAAGACTCTTCAGCTTTATTACGTTAGTTTAGATTAATTTTATCCTTTGCTTGAACTGTGAAGAATAACAAAGCGGTGAAGTTTGTTGACAGTGCCAACTCTTGTTAGTCTGGCGTGGCCTATGGCCTAAACCCTTTGAGACGGATAGGAGACTAGTGCTGGACATACGCCTCTATCAACGAGCGCCATATCATCCAATTCTCTGCCTCCCGCATCCAATCTATCCCAGCTACCTTCCTCAGGTCGTCAGTCCATCATACCCTAAGTAACTCACTGAATTAAATCACCTTGATACTCTTCTTCTCATCACTACATATTATAAAACAAAGTCCCTCACCGCATGTGCCTATCTGTCTGTCTGTTCGCGATAAACTGAAAAACTACCGAACGGATTTTGAAGGAATGAGGTTTAGGTGTATGATTTGTTAAGATTTTGTGAAGATGTTGTTGAAGATGTCTCTGCTACCCGTGCGAAGCCGGAGCGGGTTGCTAGTATGAACTAAAAAAAATATTATTTTACCTGCCATCTTAAATAGCGATATCCTATTGGCTAAGGCGTCGGACTTGCGATCAAGCAGTTTCAAGTTCGAACTCCATCTAGTACGCTATGGATGTGAAGCCACTCGTAATACGTGGTATACTCATAATAATTGTGACCCACGTAGTCTTAAAGACAACAGGGACACATAATAGACCTAATATACACATACATTTGACTGACCTGTTGGTCTAGTGGTTAGTGCCCCTGACTGCTGAGCCAGAGGTCGTGGGTTCAATTCCTACCCAGGACTAATATTTGTGTGATGAGCACAATTATTAGTTCTGTGTCTGGGTGTAATTAATCTATAATATGTATGTATTTTAGTAATATTTACGTATGTTTATCAGCAGTCTGGTTACCATAGTACAGGCTCGGCCTAGTTTGCGATCAGACGGCCGTGTGTGCGATGTGTCCAGTTATTATTATTATTCTCTTTATATACTTAAATATAAAATATATTTTTTAAATACATTCATATTAAATAAAAAAAAATTAAAGTATAAAAAATAGTATCCCATATTATTATTTATTATCCTCCCACATCTCAGCGAGGTCCTTTAGCACTGCCAGTGATTTCGTTTCACATTTATGACTAAAATTTCTTCATTTTGGGATTCTTAGATAGGTAAATAGGTATATCGCACATTTAGAACGAAAACGACACAAAACCAAAAAGCAAGTTTGTAGGAAATCTCAAAAGAAGAAAGTGAATTTGATACTTTTAGTTAGTTATGGATGGGCAATTTGTTAGCTATCCCTACATTGTTTACAACTACAAATTTAAATTTTAAAACAATCCCTTCAACGATTACAAAATGCCTCACATAATTTTGGAAAAGAGCTGATACTCTTACACTGCTGGACCTATATTAACCAAACATAGCTAAGAACCACCGCAAGGAAACTGGCTTTCAAATGAAAAAAACCGCATCCAAATCGGTCCATCCGTTTGAGAGCTATGATGCCACAGACAGACACACACACAGACATCGATGTCAAACTTATAACACCCCGTCGTTTTTGCGTTGGGAGTTAAAAAACATACTCGCTTTCCCTCGTCTGTCCCTCTGTACGCTTAGATCTTTTCAACTACGCAACGGACTTTAATGCGGTTTTCACCAATAGACAAAGTGATTTATGAGAAAGGTTTAGGTGTATTACTTTATTAAGATGTTGTGTAAAATAGCTGAAATATGACGATAATTGTTAGAGATGTCGAAAAAAATCAATATAATTATGCTCTGATACCTGTGCGAAGTCGGGGCGGGTTGCTAGTAATTTATAAAGTAAAAGTTCTGCTGTAAATATGATTAAAAAAACATACTTTTGTCCCTGGAGTTTTCTATTATATCTATTTACTATACTATCAAATTATAAGTTTGTATACTGTAATTGTTTTTAAAGCTCAGGTAGTACCAAATACCATCATTTGAGCTTCTCTGCTTCCACTACAAAAGTGTTGTCGTAAATATATGTTAATACACATAAAATTGGCTTCCATGAGACAACACATGCGACAATCCCATGTAATTTGACATGATTAATGGGAAAATAATTGCCATAAAAACTAATGCCATATGACATGTTATGTTTGCCATCGTATTTGGGGCATAGACAAAAAAAGTTGGTATCATAGACATCGAGTTTTTAGATTTATAAAGGTTATGGGGTTATAATTAGGGGTTTTGGGTGTCATGTGTGAAATTTTGACAGCTGTTTGACATTTTAACATTAGTTGGCGACACCTTTGAAGTTATTTTTTCTCTATTAAGGTGTAGTCATATTTAAGAGGCGTTATGTGTAGCCGATAAATAGTTGATTTAGCTTAAAAAAGTATATTTCTAAAAAACATATTATTAAGAATTTTCATGTCAATTTCAATGATTAGGATTTTTTACTCTTTTTTTATGGAATAGGGGCAAACGAGCAGATCGGTCACCTGATGGTAAGTGACTACCGCCGCCCATGAGCACCTGCAACTCAAGAGTCACAAGTGCGTTGCCGGCCTTTAAGGTGGGAGTAGGAGAAGGGGGAAGATGGGGAGAAGGAGCGAGGTAAGGAGAGGGCGAAGGGGAGGAGAGGGAGGGGTTAGGGCCTCCGGTAAGCTTTCTCACTCGGCAAAAAGTAGAGTTCCACCATCCACCTCCTGGCTCCATCATCAGACCATCGTTACTAAGCATAATCTGTTGGACTCGTCAAGACGAATCATATGAGCCCAAACTCGAGGGGTTTACTAGTAGCCACTTAAGAGTTCCACTATCCACCTTCTGATTCCATCATCGGATCAGCTCTAAGATGCCAAATTATAATGTCATAAGAACTACATATAAATACAACGTTTCACAGTTTACGTTACATATTTAGTTACTGTTAGTTACCACTGAAGCTTATGTTAAAGCGTTTTAAGAAGCCGCACTTTTAATGCTGGCTGTGGACCAAATGTTTAGGTATGGCTCAGATCTTTTATGGCTGGATGGACTGCCCCAGTCATGTTACTTAATTTTGAGCGATTCATAAAGACCAAAACGCGATTTTTAAAATAAATATTCTTTACAGAACACCACTCTCGTTGGCATCTGTCAATAATTTAAATATGATGCACAAATATCAAGACAGGGCCAGATGTCAACTATAGTGTTCAATACGAATTCTAGTTCTAAATTTGAAAATCAATGATATTATTTCCGAAGTCTATTTATAATAATAGTAATAATAACTTCACACATCTCACACACGGCCGTCCGATCCCAAACTAGGCAGAGCGTGTACTATGGTAATCAGACTGCTGATAAACATACTTACATATTTCTAAATACATACATATTATAGATAAATTACACCCAGACACAGAACAAATGATCATGCTCATCACACAATTATTTGTCCTGGGTGGGAATCGAACCCAGTACCTCTGGCTCAGCAGTCAGGGTCACTAACCACTAGACCAACAGGCCAGTCGTAATTTAATCTTAAACATATTAAAATAAGTCTTGGTAGAAACTAAAATGTTTAAAAACCAAAAATATTCAGTTCCTAACTTCTCCCACAAAAACATTCCACACTCACCTAATTGTTTCCTATATTTCAAAGCTGCTCACATTATTCCCGATGCATCTATAGTCTCCTGGTGTAATGGCAGCGTGGTCATCCATCACCGGGCCCGCCCCTCGCGTCGCACCCCGCCCCGCCCCGGCCCGACGCATCAATCTTGTGCAGCATCGCCTGCATGCTCATGCTACCTTAGTACTTAATAGTAATTTGTTAGCTTCTTTTGTCAGATTTAAAGAAGATAATGAGGTGATATTCTTTTTTTAATATATTGTGATTTTCTTCAAACTATGAGGTAGTTGGTATTCTTCTTTCAAACTTAGATGTAAAATGATTAGAAGTAGAATTAGAAAAAAAAAATTGTGGTGTTATGTACTAAGCTGGTCAATTGGGTCCAGTGGAGCAAGGATATTTTGCCGCGTGGATGAATTTGATAGGGGGGCAAGCGTGTTCCCGGAGGACTCCTTCCTAGGGTATACCCGGGTTCCCCTGCAATAGACCCACTTGTGACGGAACACCGTGTGGTTTTAGTCGGTTCGATTCAGATATACCACTTTACCGTTAGCTCCGGTGAGGTGATGACCCGTGGGGGTTTCCACACGATAAAAAAAAAAAAAAAAAAAAAAAAAAAAAAAAGGGCAAGCGTGTTTTTACCAGTTTTTGGATACATACCAGTTGACTAAATTGAATAAATTAAGTCTTTGATTTGTCATATGGAGAGCGCGAAACAAGATTTTTTTTACGCTTTATATTAACTTGACCTGTACCTAACTATCTCTTTATTTATTTTAAGGTAAATATATATTATATATTATTATTCTATAATTATCTTGAACACTAACGTGCGTAAAGTTTTGATTTAGTACATAGGCACACAAATAACATGTATCAGCAGCATCTGCCACTTCCTTCCTAGGGTACACCTGAGTCCCCGGCATCAGGACCCCGTGACGGAACACCGTGTGGTTTTAGTCGGTTCGAGTCCGACATACCATCTTACCGTTAGCCCCGGTGAGATGATGACCTGTGGGGGTTTCCACACGTAAAAAAAAAAAAAAGCATCTGCCACTATATAATAAACTAGCAACCCGCCCCGGCTTCGTACGGGTAGTAGAGACATCTTCAACAATCATCATCATATTTCAACCAATTTACAAAAAACATTAACAAATTATACACCTAAACCTTCCTCATGAATCACTCTGTATGCCTCACATTAATTAGGTACTTAACAAAATTCACTCAATATTTTATTTTCCACTTGTTTACCATATACCTACATTGTGCTTGTTTTTTACAGAATATATCTAAGTTTCTGAAACTCTTGGCGTATAATAGTTATATGTATGACATATTCTTATTATGAGCGGATTCTTACTAAGATAAGTACGATATCTATCTATCTATGTAACGGAATTTTTCAACGTGGTGTTCACAATTTCACCAATTTCAAGATGACGATTAACTTGAAAATTGACATGTATGAAGGACCAATGACATTACCAGACTAAAAATTAAGATATATATTGTTGCTATTAGTTGCAGATTATTTTAACATTTAATATAAAGAAATAATAATTACACACAATAGAAAAAATATACATGTGAGTAACTATGTTGAATTAACTTTTGAAAATTCCTTTAGGGGTCCTAATATACTATTTAGTTTTCATATAGGTACTAAGTGTCATACACATAAATATTAACATAATATTATTTTGCAAAAAGTGTGTGTGTACTTATGTACGCACGTAAAAAGTTATATCTTTATCTAGTTAAATAAAGTTTATTTAAATATCTTAATAAATAATACATACCGTCAACTAACCTCAAATTCTACAAACGTACTCAAAGTAATATGTAAAAACCATTTTTATCACTATCGCGAAGTTGGTAACTTTTTTTGAAAAAACTAAAATGTTGACTAGCTAACTTCAGGGTGTCGGTTTTTCGTGACGGTGTGCGCGCGCATCGTAAAAATTTACTCTCATCATTTTTCCATAACGCGCCAAAAGAAGTATAATTTCAAAAAAATATGTTGGCTACAAGCATCTCTAAGTCACAAAGTTGAAAAAGTGCGGCTAAAAGCGTAGAAGCATTGTAGCTATGAAGGAATGACGTTGCACAATATGGAAGCCACGGTTTCCTTTTAACCACGCACCAGAAGATCATTGTCGCATTATATCTGTTTTGTATGCGTCATACAGGCAGAAAAAAGTAATCGGCTATGAAATATCATTTAATTTTTTTTTGTTGTAACACTCAGACACCAGACTCGGAACAACTATTTGCGGATAAACACAAATTTTTGTCCCGTTTAGAGAATCGAACCCCCAATACTCAGCAAGGTGTAGTATCGAGGCTACCGCTTTCACTATTGCACCATCTGTGCATTCATAATAAAAAAATACAATAAATCAGATTGAACTTAGGAACTGCGTGGTAGCATGGGTTAGTATTATTTTGACCAGAACTCTGTGGGAAGAGAGCGTTCGTAATGCGTCAATGACATCGCTAGTAACCGCTTAACTTTGGTCAGCGCCATGTGCTTGTTTGCCACGAGAGGCGACGAGGAGACTTGAGATTTAAACAAACTGACCCTCATCGTAAGGGCTTTGACACAAATGTACTATGTGAACCTGAATAACACTAAAACATGCGGATAGGTAACACACTTGTTTAAAAATTAAAAAAAAAAACGGAGGACAGCTTTATGGAATTGAAACGGGTTTCGTTTTACGGACGAGTAGTTTACTAGCTTTGGAGACCAACCTTTCATGGAGTGAAGATTGTCATCATCAGTAAATAACTAATGACGAAACGACATAACTTTTTACGTGGGAGAGCCATGCTTCGGCACGTGTGGGCCGACTTGACTCCGATCGATACCACGGCCTTACAGAAAACCGGCAGTGAAGCAATGCAAATAATTGCATTTCGCCGCGTGAGTGAGGTTACCGGAGGCTTGGTCTTAACATTACATTTACTTATTTACTTTAGCATAATTCTTTTTACACCTTCAAATCTCATCTTCATAAGATAATACATCTTAAGATGATGACACTCATATGGTGTTTTGAGACTTATCGCTAATATGACAGTTTTCACAACGCCCCTTTTTTTTTTTTTTTTTTTTAACGTGTGGAAACCCCCTCGGGTACCACCTCACCATTCAGCGAGGTGGTTATGTCGGAATCGAACCGACTAAAACCACACGGTGTTCCGTCACGGGTGTCTATGGCCGGGGGCTCAGGTATAACCTAGGAAGGAACTCCCTGGACCCCCGACAGACTTGACCACCTGTCCACAAAGCAGGTAGTCGCAGTCGTGTATAGGAGCCGTGTCCCCCTTCAGTCTAGAAAGGCGCTCGCGGAACCCGTCGCGCCACCGTCTCGGGCCTATTTTCTACTGTTTCGGCGCCGGGTTACCCTTCCCGACGCCTTAAGGCCAGCTTCACAACGCCCCTGACCAAATATATACTTAGAACAGAATTCTTTGGTTATCTGCCCATACAATGGTAGAATGGTTAATACACACATACATATATCAACGGAAACCGTAGTGAAAAAAATCGCAAAAGAAAAATGCTATTAAAATTTTCAACACTCATTACCGAAATCCCTTCGCCTCAACAATGGCTGCACAATTTTCACTGAAAGTCCCCACCGCCGAGGTAACTTAAAATAATTACTTTCGTAATAAAAAAACCGTCTTTTCCTTAGTTTTTGCCGAATTCGGAGTTAAAGAAAAAGTCTCTCTCGTTAAAGCTGACGGCATGCGGCATTGTTGCCGCACGCGGCATGCGGCATTGTTATGGCAGCGTCATATTGTCTAGTGTTCATTACTGTCTGGCTGATAATTTTGTATTCTTGTACTAAATATATTTTTACTCTTTTGCGGGAGTAGTCATATCACTGATATAGCCAGCGCCATACGCTGCGCCGTCAATAAATAACCATCAGTTGTAAGAACATGTATGAAATTCTTTTACTGGTTAATTGGGTAAATCACAAGTTAAGCAATACATTTAGAGGTTAGCGAATTCTCAAGTGACGGTCTGAGGGAGCCGGTTTGCTATCCCTTCCTGGTATAGTGCGTTGAGTGTTGTATCAGGTTTAGAACTGGGTTTTCCTTCTTGGTAATTTTAAAGACAAATAAAAATAACATAAGCTGAAGAAATGGTGGAAATGGTACGAATTCTGTTGTTCACGACTAAAAACTAAAATTTCTCTAAAATTGTCTAAAAATTCTTTCAACTGCCCATAATAAGCTAGTGCAAGGCAAGCTGACGTATTCAAAATAAGATTTTTAGAAGATTTGAGATTACAAAATAAGTGCCGAAATAAGAAATAAATGATGGACGAGAATCCTCCACCATCTCGAAGTGATGGGAATTGACCCGTATATTTACCAAGCGCCTTTCATGATAGTTTCTAAAAATAATATATATTTTTTTGTTTTAGACAAAACCGTCATGATGATTTAAATCTAACGTAACAGTAGATAGTACATAATGAAATTTAAGTATACATATATTTCCACTGAAGTGACCAGAGCTAAATCACATGTTCGTAATTCATCATATAAAAAAAAATATTGATTTTAGATAAAAAAAATTAAAAGAAATTGATATCACTTACAGTTAGTCGAGATGTTTTATATGAAGTCTAATATTAGTGTGCTAATATATTTTAGTAAATTTTAGTCGTTCAGAACGTACAACAGAATAAAAAATTGTCCAAATATGAACTAAGACAAGTAACTAAGTAATTTTGGCTTTGTTAAACTAATTCAAATTCACTTATTTGCAGAAAAGTTGACCTGATCGAAAATGCGTAAGACGGAGCCGAGTTTCTTATATTTAAAAAAATACAACATTCGAAATTCAAACATTTATGAGCGGCCAGGAGCGCAGAACACACAGTATACATTTAGATATGTTATTACCTACTTTTTATTTTGAACTTAATTATATATATACAGATGTGTGTGTGTTTATGTTTATGCAAATACATTGGGAAGTTATGTTTTCACTTCTGACGTGCAAGTCCTACGAATGACTGTTTTTTTTCAAACGAAACTGCCAACGAGCAGACAGGTCACCTGATGATAAATGACTATCGCTTATTCTAGGCTTCTAGGGAATATATCTATAGCTGACAGTTGCTCTACTCGATATTTTAAAAATATTCCAACCAAACTCATATTTAATAATTTTTAACAACCGTTTGAGTCGAAATGAAGTTGAATGGTTTATGAATACCTGCAACTTGAGTTTAAAGTAACTTGTGAAAGAAACTATAACCCTCCAACTTCTCTTTTCATCTTTATTCAGAATACCACATGAAGAAAAAACCGAAAAGAAACTTTTCTTGTTTTTTCTTGACACACTTTTGGATACCTTAAACCATCAACAACCTAATTAAAATTTTAAAGTGTTACGGATAAAGTCCAGTTTAGCGTACGATGAATCGTTAGTTAGGTCGTATAAAAGTTTTGTTGGAAAGTTTGGTGAAGTGCATGCGGGAGTGAGCCAGCCCGGATATTGTCGGCGGAGATTGTTTTAGATAGGACTTGTACTCTTTACCTGGACTTGGATGTTTTATTTGAAAGTGAACCAGCTAGTTAATTTTTTTACATGCCTGATTCTTACCTATCAGCTACCGCATTAGATATATGTAGTATTAACGATTTGTGTTATAAAAACGAAGGAGTTACCAGTTGGAAATAAAGAATATCTTAAAAGAAAATCGGTGGATGTTGACAGCCAAAATTATAAATCCAAAATAGTTAGATTGAAGATATTAAGTTTGAATATAAAGACGTTATTTCTGTATCTATACTTGTATTTCAAATGACAGTAAAATATTAACCTTAGAAGCAATTCATTTCAAGAGAAATAATTAATATAATGTAGAAGGGAACCTAAGCACAAACGAGTTAAAAAAAATATTTGTGTGCGTGCTATCGGAACAAGAGAATAAAAACAACACTATTTTGTACAAGTATATTTCAAACTAAAAGCGGAACGTCCTACTAAAAGGTGAACGTCTGGCAACACTGAAAGCCAGGCCGCAATGTCAACGGGAAAACACTTTTTGATACTTTTGCTGTCAGCGCAGCTACTATATTAGAATTTTTCGAAAGTAGACAATTGACGATTGAAAAGACTTTAGTGTGTGTGTGCATGGTAACGAAATTCTTTGTTTGTGAGTTCGTGACAGAATGACATAACCGTACATTTTGATTTCTTACTATCCTTAATTATATCATCCATTTAATAACAGTTTTTATAAATAACCAAATACTACGTAAATGTGGCCCTTTAACCTTAAAATGTTGGTATATAATCTTACAGTTTTCGCTTCTTGTTAGAGCCACAAAGTAATAAATTAATAATGCTTGAGTTCACAGACCTAAATAGGAGAATAGAGTCAATAGAGTTGACTCATGGTCATGGACTCGGGGTATGCGTCTAGTCGACAAGACGCTATCAAATTAGCGAGTGTTTATGGATAATAGTAACCACTTACTATTCGCTTCCTCAGGGTTGTGTGACAGCGTGATTATCTAAACATGTACTTATTTCAGTAAGGTAGAACAAAACCTACCTTTCTTTTAGGGCACTGGATGACCTAAATGAATAAAAGACGTGTGTAAAAATGTTAAATGTGCTCAGAAGATGTTAATCGCATAGATCTCGAAATGTTGCTGTCAATCTGTCTGCATGTAATAAATAGAAGCGCAAATTCGGTATGGTAAAATTATTTCCTGAATTCGTTTAAAAATGAAGATAACATTCGCGGAACGTAATACTGATTCGTATAAAAAAGTCTATGGAACGCAATCTCGTATCACGTTCGAAAACAGCGCGCGCAAAAAAATGCAAAAAGACACTTTAAAAAAAGACAATGGACGTCGAACGAAAAAACTTTATCCTGTCAAAAAATAGTAACAGGAATAATTATCGTGAACATTGCATTAATCAAATTCCGCGCACGGTGGTATTGGGAGGGGGGGTAGGTAGGGAGGCACCCCCACCGGGGCAAGGGAAAAAACGAATGCTGCGGGCTCGCTGCGAAAAAAGCTGAAAATGACGGCTGTAAACGCTCTATTGGTCTAAGGATATATCTCGGTGCTGCAACGATGCAATATTGGAGCTGGTTATTTTGTCACTGACATTTAATTAATAAATGAGATCAACAAGTATTTTGTTCAGTGACTTAATGATTAAAGAATTATTAAAGCAAACAAACCTGCTATAAAACGATACATAAGTTTTGTCGTACTTTGTAAAAACATTTTTTTTTCGAAGTAGTCTCCACTGGCAGTATTACAGATCTTCTTACGTGTAAACCAGGTGCTGACATTGCTCCAGTATCCCTCTGGAACAGAGCCGCATATCTCCCAGAAAGCTCCTATAAGCTCCTCATCGCTCGATACTTGCATCCCTTCAGTTTTTTTTTTACATACGAGAATTCTACAAAGTCGCATGGCGCTAAATCTGGACTATAAGGAGGCTGTATCAGCAATTTGATTCTAGCTTCTTGCAAATAGTCCGTAGTTTTGCTGGCTCGGTATGTAAGGGCCTTGTCTTGATAATAAATTGATTTTTGCTACAATTTGATCGTTCATTTTTTATACCATGTATACCATGCAGCAGTAAAAGCCTTCCCTTTATCAAGCACAACCGTAGCCAATATTTCTATTTTAGTAAAAAAATCAGCAAACGACGTCGCCGCGTCGGCGTACGTAATTCTTTAAAAATGTAGTAAGTTTATTTAATGTTGTAAATACTGCACTTAATACCCACTTAATACTTTCATCAATGGTATCAAACTAACAAGTAACAACTTATTGATCATAAATGGCTGCTAAAAAGCTTTGTATTAGTGGTATTCTGAAAAACATCTCTAACCAATAAATTATAAAGGAAACAGAAATAAGAAAGACGAGCTATTACCAAAAAAATAAACATTGAGTTTACAGTGAAATTAGATGTACCGCGGGCGGTTTGAACTCTTACGAATTTTATCGATCTTTCAAAAATAATAAATGAAATAATACCGTTCTATTGTCCACTCATAGTACAATGACAAACTCTGTACAGAACCAGTAGTCAATATGCCATTGAATGACATTTTCAATCGGTTTAAAATAAATAATAAGCAGTAATCAAGTTATGACGTGTTATGACCAGTGGTCGGCGTAGGTAGTGCTATTTAGGATGAATGACCTCAAATGTTATGTTAACATGGATATACCCTGAGATTCCTTTGTTAGACTTCACTCTGAACTTGCTTCTAGGAAATTTGTTTTTTTAATTAAATGTACAGTGCCCTTATACTGAAGCGGTTTTAATGCTCAACTTTGAACTGTTTTAGAGTGTACACCGTGTACGTAAATTAATATAATAAAAAGACTTTTGAGGATTTTAGGAGTTAGCGATATGAGAATAAATCAAAATATTAATCAACATTTATTTAACAAAAAGTACAATTTGACAATACATAAATTATCTTTAATTTAACACAAATTAAATAAAAGTAATTAGTATATTTTACAAAATATAATATAAAAGCGATAAAATATAATGGCTGTACTACGTTATTTTATGAAAACATAGTTACTATTTAAGTAGATAAATTTAGTCTATTTCCTTTTAAGAATCACATATTGCCTAATGCAGTTTTTTAAAAAAATTTAAAGATTTCATTATTTTAAATGCAAGAGTAGAACTCCCGCTTTGATGTATTTATTAGTTTTTTTGTTAAAGTTATATAATGATTCTATTTTATTTACATATTATAAAGTGTGTTTGAAACGAATAAATAATAATATGATAGTCACAAAGTGGAGAATTGAGGAGTGCGAACTGAACTCAGTATACACATATTTACCTAATTAGTACAATGTATAAATAAACAAAACAAAAGGAATGGGTACGTTTTGTATACCTATCTATGTATTTAAAAATGATAATAAAGGGTGTCAGTAACTTTGACCCTTTTATATTAAGGTTTTTAATTCCTTTCCGACGATGTTTATGAACGAAAAACATAAGTGTAATTTTCCACAATTACAATTGATAAATTTTTAGTTGTTATGGTGACAATTAACAATTAATCAATTGTTAATCTTTAATTGTCTTTACAATTAAAACTTGCCCAATACTGGTACTATCTAACGCAATAAGATTTTTAGCTTTTTAATCTGAATATTTAAAAATCCATATGATGTGTGATGTTCGTTCACGCTAATCTCCGAAACTACACAGATTCAATGAAATTTTGTAAATGTCTATTGCTTAGGTACTCCAACTAGAGAGATAACTTTTACCTCGGTTAGGGATGGTTTTTTTTTTTGTAAAATACAACGCCAGCGGAGCTGCGGGAACAAGCTAGTATTAGTTTAAATTTACACGATTATGATCCGTTGCAAACAATATTTAGTATAAGAAATGTTAAAATCGCGAAACATTAAAAACGGTGTTTGTATACGAGTAGTAGTAAAGTAATAGTGAGTCGTAAAGCTATTCGGTTAGTTTTTATGAAACTGGTATTCTATTAATAAAAACTAGGAAAGTAGACACTTTTAGGGTGCGGATTTCTGAATTAGATATATCTGTAGAATATCGATAAAATTTGATCGAAGTTGAATCTTTAGAATCCCGGGATTTTGAGATGAGAGGGTATGGCCACGTTATGCCACGATGGACGAATCCCACCAAATAGCACCACCTACGCCGACCACGGATGACATACGGTGTCGAGACATGTGGGGCTAGTCCAACAGTGGGGCAATGAGGTCACCCGACAAAGAACCAGAGTTACTTACATCGCAGGATAAGCATGCTGAAGTGGCAATGGGCTAGCCACGTATGCCGAAGGACCGATGGCCGTTAGAGCAGACGGGTCCTAGTTTGGAGACCGCGATTCGATAAACGGAAGGTAGGACGCCCCCCTGCCAGATGGACCGATGACCTGAAGAAGGTAGCAGGGATGGACTGGATGCGGAAAACGGAGGACCGGGTGCTGTGGCACGCATTGAGAGAGGCCTATGCCCAGTAGTGGACTAAAATAGGCTGATTGATTGATTGATTGAATCAAGTTAATCTCATCTAATGACGTAGTCATTAATGATTACGGTTGTTCTCATGTGTGTAAAATGGCAAAGAGGCTGCCAAAAGAGAACGTGAGAAAATTATTATGAAAATAAACACTTCACTTTTTAATGCCCTTTCTTAGTGATTTTTGAAGTCGGTTTAACTTTTTTAAAGTGTATTTTTTTAATTTTTAGTGTAAGATACAACGTACTGAGTACATACGGTATTTAGAACATTACTTTCTGTAAATAAATTACTGAACAGTTCATTATATTATATCAACTTTAGTTTAATAAGCCTGATACTTTATCCAGATAAGGTGGTAAGATGTTTAGTTAGTAGTAGTTAGCAACTTGCTGTTGATTGAAGAAGTTATAAAAACAGATACAAATAGCCGAACGTAGCACCTCCTTCTTTTAAGTTACTAACCATAACATTCGTCACTTTAAATGCCAATGTTGCTTAATTTCAAGAAAAATCAACAAACACACTACATATGTCCTTCATTTCTGAGGGTTTCTCTCGTTTTGCCTTAGATACCACCATCAGATCCGGACTTCGCGGCAATGGGACCACCTGGGGAGCATACCCTTTCAAAACAAAAAAAAAATTTTTGAAATCGGCCCATATATAAGGCTGCCAGTTGTCCAGGTTTCCGCGGATTTGTCCTATTGTCCTAGTTTAGAGGGCGTCCAGGGAGCGTCCGCGCGGGGTTTTCACTTTTCACAAAGTGTCCGGGTAAAACCCGGACTCTCTGTGCCAGGGGACAATTATAATTGTTAGATAATTTGTTAACAAGCTAAAAATTTAAATAGAATCGGCGTTTTTTTTAAGGTATCCGGGAAAGAATCTCTATTTCACCTATGTGTCCGGAATTTTTTAAGTGATGGCAAGTCCGGCGTCGGCGATTTAAAGTAGTGCTCGGTTAATGATAAAACTTTTAATTAAACATATTTCGCAATTAATATTACTAATACTAATTATTTTAAATACGTTGATTGTGATAATCACCCATACCTACGTATATCATCGGACCGATCCCTAGCGTTTAACGCACGTTGTAGCCTAGGAGTCCAGCGCAGGCTACCTATACAGTAACAAAAAAAGTCGGGGCTCCGTCACCCAGGGGGCCTCGGGGGGCCCTTCCCGGCCCTGCTGCATTCATTAATTGCTAATTTGCAGATCGGACCCCGATGTATGGCGAGAAGTGTTTGTACAATGCGTTTTACAATATCATCGATGCTTTTCGGATAATTATTAGGTAAATGTGCATATTTATACCGAAATGTTTTTATATGTAACTAGCTTTTGCATCCCTCGTGTTTTTCTGGATGAAGGTACCCTATGTCCTTTTCTGTAACCCTGGCAATTTCATGATTATCGGATGAACGGTAGTGCATAAAAAATTTTACTAATATTATAAACGTGAAAGTTTGTGAGGATGTATGGATGTTTTTACTCTTTCACGCAAAAAACACTGAACCGATTGCGATGAAACTTGGTATGTAGATAGCTGAAAACCCGGATTAACACATAGGCTACTTTTTTTCCGATATTCAAACGGTACCGGGACTTAAGGGAATGAAACCGCAAGGCGCAGCTAGTATTAGAAACTCTTTATTGTACACCAAAATCTTTTGGAAGAGTAGGAGCACAGCAATGTTGGGTGGCTTATACAATTGGCGGTCTTATCGCACTGAGGTAATCTCTTACAGACAACCATGGGATAGAGAGAACATAGGAAATTGAATTAAGGGCAGTATGGTGTTCGTTAGTTATGTTAGTAGATATGTTTTGGACTTTTCTGAGTGGTTTTTTTAATAAGAAATTTGGAGTGCATATGAACCTTCATTGATAAAGCAATTATATGAATTTTTATTAGAATATTATGTAAGAAAGTGATAAGTGAATTTTTTACCACTTTCCCCAACTGCTGCGTAAAAATCTGGAATTCATAGTATTTCAAAATCGGTTCACCCAGTCGACAGTTCTGAGGTAACAAACATAAAAAAAAATTACAGTCGAATTGAGAACCTCCTCCTTTTCTGAAGTCGGTTAGTTAAGAAAGCAATAATGTAAGTCCATTCTTTTAGACCCCAATAATTAAATTACTAAAAAAATTCAAACCGTTTCTCTATAAACCTAGAAAATATATTTTAAAGTATATGCTGAATAGTTTGGATCTCCAATACTGCGGTACTATAGCGTGGTTCTCTCCTTTTCTACAGGTGATTAGGGTCATTAAAGCTTCAAGGGGTGGGATACGGTTGTCATTCACAATGTGTCCATCCTTAAGGTATTCTTCGTTTTTTATTAGTTTACAAGCCGTCCCCGCAGTTTCACCTGCATTTATGGTCACTGCTCCGCTCTTATTGGTCGTAGCGTGATGATATATAGCCTATAGCCTTCCTCGATAAATGGGCTATCTAACACTGAAAGTTTTTTTTAAATCGGACCTATAGTTCCTTAGATTAGTGCAAGCAAACAAACTCTTCAGCTTTATATATCTATATATTAATACGTGAAGCGAAAACTTTGGATCCCTTTTTACGAAAATTGGGCGGACGGAGGAGTTTGAAATTTCGCACACTTATAGTTTATACAGAGAAGAAGTGACGAATGCTAAAATTTTTAAACAATATTTGCTACAAAGTTTAAAAAAATGCAAAAACGGGTACAAACAGCTCTGAGTGTCCAGTATATATTTTGACCTGTCATGGTACAA
Source organism: Euplagia quadripunctaria (assembly GCA_963859945.1). Taxonomy (NCBI): domain Eukaryota; kingdom Metazoa; phylum Arthropoda; class Insecta; order Lepidoptera; family Erebidae; genus Euplagia; species Euplagia quadripunctaria. The sequence goes on along the minus strand of OY982574.1, from coordinate 3,726,768 downwards.
AAGTCTATACAATGACAGGTCAAGTAATATTGGCAATGAAATAAACCATGGTCGAAATTCGACCACCACGCGATCTCTAGTTAGCATAGATATGCGTTCACTTTTATGGTATGGACAAGAAGGCACAGCTAAACTTTGGAAGTCGAGTTGAGGTCACTGTAACTGCGTACCGGCTGGAAGAAATTCAGCCTAGCCTTGCCTCAAGAACGTTTTTAAAGTAGGTTTAAAACAAAAAACCTTTCGTTAATTCTCTATTAAGATATAACTATTTATATACTAGGAAAAAACCCACGGAGTATTGACCAAGTAATAATAATATCACGAGTTTGTGATACCGATCATAAGAAATTCTTGAGTTTACCTGTTGACGCACAGCGTGTGCGGGAAAGGACACATCCGAAAGGTCAATAAGATGAATGTTTTCAAATAAATAGTATACAAATCAGACATGGTTAAGACTATGACTACATCATGAATTAAATTCTCCATGTATATGTACTCGTATGTTCATAAAAAGGCTGCCAGGTTTGTCCCGTGGTTTAAATGGCGTAAATGTTTGCGTGGAGTCGTGAGGTTTTGACTTCAATTCGACTTCTGTTTTACACTGTGCTGTGTACATCTAACACACATAAACACGCACGCACACACTCAATTACGTACATTGTTTTGTATTAAGAAAACCTTTTTTTTTGTGCGTATGGAAACCCCCTCGAGCCGTCACCCCACCGGGGTTTTCGGTGGGGCGGTGTGTCAAAATCGAACCGACTAAAACCACACGGAGTGCCGTACTGCGCCTAAAATAGGAGGGATTCGGGAATAGCTTAATATTAAGAATACCTACCCAACCTTATGTCAGTATCTGCACAGCGACATTCACGTCATTTGATTTATTTGTAAAAAAATCCATCCAAATCCAATCTTGTTTGGAATACAGCTTCAGTACTCTTAGCGTCACTGTAGTTACAGTGACGCTAAGAGTGCTTATGTTATGTTATGTAACTATGTGGATGTACTTATACTATCTTAGTGCCAAATAATTTATTATTATTACTATCTATATAATAATAATAATAACTTCACACATCTCACACACGGCCGTCTGATCCCAAACTAGGCAGAGCCTGTATTATGGTAACCAGACTGCTGATTAAACATACTTATATATTTATAAATACATACATATTATAGATAAATTACACCCAGACACAGAACAAATTATCGTGCTCATCACACAATTATTTGTCCTAGGTGGGAATCGAACCCACGACCTCTAGCTTAGCAGTCAGGGTCACTAACCACTAGACCAACAGGCCAGTCAAATATATATGTTTGTAGATACAAACTGTGTAAGCCAACATATGGTTCTCAACAATTTTAAAGTTCGCAGGTATAAAATTTGAACGACAAAATATTGTTTCTCGGAAGCAAGCTCGTCTTCTCAAGCTCTAGAACCTACCTAGTTCTTCAATTTGGTTCTTTTAAACCCTTGCCCTGAAGCATGTCTTTATAAAAGAGAATGGTGGAGTCCCACACAGACCCGCTCTGCATCCAGGACGTACCCATGGATTCGTGACGGAAGCATCCTACACTGATAGCAAAACTATGCAATGGTTTATTTCTTGGGAATTCCCTCATTACACTTAAGAGGAAAATATTATATTCTAAGATTCTAGTTAACAGGGTTAATTGCATGCAGCTCATGCAAGTTACAAAAGTACTTTATTAAAGACTAGCCATCACCTGCGTTTAATATCACTGCTCCGCTCTTATTGGTCGTAGCATGATGTAATATCTATCCAACACTGAATCAATTTTTCAATTCAAACCAGTAGTTCCTGAGATAAGCGCGTTTAACCAAAGAAACAAGCTCTTCAGCTTTATAATATTAGTATAGATATGTGTTTTTACTAACGTGTGTATTTCGAGGATGCCGACCTGACCAGGGCCTTTACCCAATGGGCGCCTGACACCGACGCGGAAGATCGCTTCACCCTTGATAAATTGCCTGCGTCGGATCCGAAACTAATCTGGCGTCCCCAAAATACTTATATGAGTCAAACTGTACATCTTGTTTGTTGTCCGTGGTACTACCAGTACACTAGTACCTACCACCAACCACCAACTGCCAAGCGGTCCAGTAGTACTTTTAGTAAATATGACTAAAATTCACGAAATTTTTATCTATAAAAGGACAGCTCAGGAATAAATGTGGCGTGCGTCATCGAGCCTCCCTGTACATGTAAACGTGTGACGTCATAGGGGATGCCACGTGCATTTGCGCGCTTTCATGGAATATTTGCAGTTATGGTACTGTAGTGACGTCGCCTGACAGAAAAAAAAAATATAAATTCGACTTGAAGTATTTAAGGTATAATGTATCCATGCCATTTTTTAACAAAAATTTCATTTAATGTCGTCTAATTCTTTTTCGTCGGCATTAAACAATAATAAACAGAACCACCAAATTCAGCAGAGCTTGTACGATGATAAGTACTGAAAGTTTTGCGCTCCTGGCCGCTCATAAATGTTTGAATTTCGAATGTTATATAACACCATGACAATGCTTCAGAGCACATCGCGAACAAGACATAGATTTTTGGCTTCTGAAAAGGTAGAGCTAGTGACCCATCCCACACATAGTCCAGACCTGGCACCATGCGATTTCTTTAAATTCCCAAAAATTAAAGATTTGATGAGAGATTTACGAGGTTGGAAGAGGCCGTGATAGCTTTCAACTAGCACGTGAAAACATGCCCTTAGACCTATGGTCCCCATGTTTTCAAAAATAGTTTGACCGAATGAAAAAGTGTTTAAAATGTAATGGAGAAAACTTCGAAAAACAGTAAATATATTACTTTACATGTAAATTGTTTTATTAATGAGTTACGCGAAACTTTCAGTGTACCCCATGTATAACGCGAATAAACATACATAGATAATTTTTTTTGTAAATACATACATATGTATGTATAAACACCCAGACCAATGCAAAATAGACATATTCATGCATACAAATATTTCCCCTGAACTCGCGACCCTCAGTGCGGTAATCGAATATACTACCATCGCACCACAGAGGTCGTCAAATGTTGACTTTTCCTATAAAAATGTTTTGGTTTTGGTCATTTCTTTCCAAGTTCTGTATAATAACGTCTAGTAACTATTTTCAATTTAAAAGATTTTTTATTCATGTTTGAATTTCATATTTAAGCTTATAATACACCAGCTACCCGCCATCACTTTGCTGTGGCTAGGTAATTTGCAATAAAAAACCAAAGGAGTTCATCGCGAACAAAAACGTGACACGACAGTTTTTTATAGATATATATGTACATTTACAGGCTGTATTTGAAAATAGAACACTTACTTAAATCACTGAAAGGGTATGACTCTAGAATGAAGTTACAATAAGAATTTCTGAAAAAAAAACTATCCGTTTACAAGTTATGACCGTTTGAATTTCCAGGTATTTTTGGATTCGTTTTTCATAAAAGTAGGACTGCGTAAAGTTAAAGATTTCAAATGGCACATATTTTTTATTTTGGATTCCGTTATTAAGAAAATCCATAAAAACTTACTTCGATTTTTTTTAAATTAGTTTGTATACAATTTCTCAACAACTGAGTGAATAGTTCCAAAATAAAAAATATTTACGATTTAAAATCTTTAACTTTACACGTTCCATCTGCTTTTATGAGAAACCGAGGTAAAAATACCTGGAAATTCAAACAGTCATAACTTGTAAATGGCTAGTTTTTTTTTTTATTTTTTTTATTCTCACTGGATGCTAGAATCATACCCTGATAGTGATTTAAGTAAGTGTTCTATTTTTGAAAATAGAACACTTACTTAAATCACTGAAAGGGTATGACTCTAGAATGAAGTTACAATAAGAATTTCTGAAAAAAAAACTATCCGTTTACAAGTTATGACCGTTTGAATTTCCAGGTATTTTTGGATTCGTTTTTCATAAAAGTAGGACTGCGTAAAGTTAAAGATTTCAAATGGCACATATTTTTTATTTTGGATTCCGTTATTAAGAAAATCCATAAAAACTTACTTCGATTTTTTTTTAAATTAGTTTGTATACAATTTCTCAACAACTGAGTGAATAGTTCCAAAATAAAAAATATTTACGATTTAAAATCTTTAACTTTACACGTTCCATCTGCTTTTATGAGAAACCGAGGTAAAAATACCTGGAAATTCAAACAGTCATAACTTGTAAATGGCTAGTTTTTTTTTTTATTTTTTTTATTCTCACTGGATGCTAGAATCATACCCTGATAGTGATTTAAGTAAGTGTTCTATTTTTGAAAATAGAACACTTACTTAAATCACTATCAGGGTATGTATTTGAATACAGCCTGTATTTTATCCGTGCAGAAATACTGTACTGTACTGCTCGATCTATTGCTTACACTCTTCAATCTATCCGTGTAAGCAATATCCTTTTCCTTCCATGGCCTTCCCATTTCACATACTTTCCACTCTACCTACCTATCTATACCTACTACCAATATTCCGTATCTCTGACAATAGGCTTGTCCCCTATTACGTGGGACCAGATTATAGTTGACAAAGTGTGAATATTTAATACGCCTCTGCTGAGTGTATGTATGTAATTTTTCTTTTTTAGAAAGTTTATTTTTGTCGCTTAGATATACTTTGATGAATGTCATTCAAGGAAAAGTATACTTGAAGAAAGAAAGAAAGAAAATATAGTTTATTGCAAAAACCTCAGTGTACCTACATTTTTTTTCTATGTTACATAGGTCCACATTTAAAAACACATTGATATTATTCACCTACCACAAACATCATATTTTTAGTCTATGATAGACATATCATAGACTAAAAATGACGTGACATGACATGACATAAATGACGTATTGTAGACATACAATACGTCATTTATGTCATGTAGAATGTATGTAGGTTATTCCTTTTATGTATTATTTTATTCAAGAATAATTTTAAAGAAATTATCACTCATAGTACGCTACTGGTTTGCAATTTCGGGTTGACACTCAGCATACACTGAGATGTTATAAAACATCCCAGTACTGATTTTCAGTGCCAACCGCAAGCGTCACCTGACGCCGTCAGGCAATATCGTTTTATTATTACTTTAAGCAATATATATACTAATAAATTATACGGGGATATACCGTAGATAAGCATGGTAAGTACATAATTTCGATTCCCACCTGAGTATGGGTGTTCTTTGTGTCCGTTGTTTCTATGTTTGTAAAGTCCCCCGCGACACAGGAGTAATTCCTAATGCGGGAGTTGTCTCTTAAAAAAAAAAAAAAATCACATAGTTATCATACAGCATATCTCACCCCAAGGTAATTTTTTTTTTATTAATTCTTATTCCTTACACAATTTCAGGCTCTCAACCATATTCCCAACACAATACACAATACATAGTTTTAGAGAGTCACAGGAGTATAAACAAGGAGTATCTATACGTTCGAGTTCAAGGCGTTTCTTTCCAGCTATTTCTTACGCTAACCAATTCATCCGTAAGCAATATCCTTTTCTTTCCTTCCCTTCTTGCCTACCTTTCCCATTCCCAATACTCTCAATTTTCCCACCTTTAATTCCCAAAGTGTCCGTTTACGGCTAGCTCCCCTATTACGTGAGTGGGACCAAATTATACTTAACAAATTGTGGGTGTTAAATAAGCCCCTACCGGCTCCTTCGGGGATACAGGCGCTTCGGGGATACAGGCGCTTCGGGGATACAGGCGCTTCGGGGATACAGGCGCTTCGGGGATACAGGCGCTTCGGGGATACAGGCGTGAGTGTAATGTGAATATGTATTATTACGAGCAGAGTTTCGAGATTAGTAAGATACACCAATTTATTATAAAAGTAAACACTATTTATTTCTATAATTTACAAATAACTCAATTATAATAATTAATTTTCACTATTTATATTATCACTTGTACTTCGCACTTATATTCCATTTCTCAATTCATCTTCGTCTTCAATGTCACTTTCCATCAGCTGAGTTGGAAGACAAACGCCTATTTAACTTCAAAACACTTGTGTGCTTTAGACCACACGACTGAAGTAAAACTTTATACGAAACGTAACTGGCTATGAGAGAAAGAGAGAAAGAAAATGTGTGTTCGCACCTCTCTCTCTTGCTCCTACGGTAATATACGAAACGTAACTCTCTCTCTTTCTATCTTCACTAACTTATATCTCCCTTTCAACTTCCGTTCGCCTCGCCCGATCACATTTTTCGTAACGCATTCACCAGCTTTTTCCGTTCGCTTCTCCCGATCACACTTTTCGTAACGCATCCACCAGCTTACTCCCCAAGTCAAGCGTGCGTAACGAAGTTTTACTTCAAAAAACCGAAATAAGTCTCAAAAAGTTATCATCATGAAGTTTCAGAAGTTGAAATAAACTTTAGAGAGATTATATTTTGTTCCCGGTGAAATTATTAATAACGACCCGCCGGGACTTGTTCCGGGTTGAACTATGAACATAATAAAGAAAAATTAAGACTAGATAATAATAAACCTACAACATGAAGACTTGAAAATAATAAACCTATGAAAATAATTTATTAGTTTTTTAAAACTCCCTAGAATCTTCCTCAATAAAAGTAAAGACTAGTTGTTGCCTGCGGTTTCACTTGCGGTTATGGTCACTGCTGCGCTCCTAATGGTCGTAGCGTGATGTTACATACCCCACGTTCCTTTGTATTTATTTTTTATTTCATTTGTAATATTTTTGGTACTAAGCTGTGTTTTAATAAATGAAATCTTTGTTTTTTTTTTCTTTTCTTTGTGTTTATAAAAAGAATATTTAGGTAACATCTGCTTTCTTCAAAACTACAGTTCGTTTTGTAGGTTTCTTATACCCTATAGAAGATCAGAGCTCAGACAGAGTTGTTATAAATGGTTGAGAGACATACTAATCACGTTTACAGGCAAAGTTACTCGCCTGATTGTCGTCCGAGGTCAGTGATGGGCAAAAAAGTAATTAGATTATTAATTACAAATTACAGTTACATTGTAATTGGTTATTGAAATACTTTGAATTTAAAATACATTGTAATTCATTTCATTGCACATCCCAAGTAATTCTAATTACAATGTAATTAATTGAATACTGTGTAATAACGATGATATATCATTATCATTTTATTAAAATTATTTTGTAATTCAATTATTAATTGGATTACATAAGTAACGAGTTACGCCCATCACTGTCCGAGGCATGCGTTAAAAAATCATGAGATTTACAATTCAAAATAAAAAAGTTTATTATCACAACGCGCAACGTCTTTCTTGTATACGACATACATTAAGAGGCGGTAGAGTAATTGCTGAGGCGTCGGACTTGCGATCAAGTGGGTGCTTGTTCGAATAAAATCTAGTACACTACCGACGTGAAACCACTCAGAACAGAAGTATCAAGCTGCGCTGGAGGGTTTAACAAGAGCACTAGTAACATATATTATTATTGTAACATATTATTCGCAGTCTTTAATTGAAGACTGGATCGAGAACTTAATAAAGAGTTAGCCAGACTCAAAACATCACGCCTGAATTTTCATTTTGATCTACGGGTCACACTGCGAGTCAAAATTACAAAGTCACACGAATAAATGTGTTCTACATGGGAATTAAACCCACAACTGTGCATAAGTAGGCAGAAGTAACTACTGAAACTTTCAGTATTGTATTTCATTAATTTAACTTCCGAAACAATGGGGAGGCCACGCCCTTAAATGCATTTTATTCATTTTTCAATATTCCTGTACATATGGTAAAAAAGTATACATGTATGAATGGGAAATATTATATAGTTAGTTATGTGGGTGTGTGTGAGTGACGGCGGATCGATCGGACGACCGGCGCGTGTGTGCAGCGAAATAAACGAAAACACGACGGGTGGAAAAAATCGCCACGTCAAAATGGACGCAAGTGCAATTCTGATGGCGTAGGTTGGCTACTAAATCTCTTTAGCTGCTTGAGCTGCTATATTTGTTTATTTGTTAACAAATCCATCAGTGTTGCCATGCTATTATTGGATCCCTGAAATTAGGAGGATAATTATATAAATAGTTTTTTTAAATATTACTGTGGTAATCTGGCATTAATTGTGTATTGTGGGGAGAAACTATTTGTGTTACCAGCTTTTAAACTTTCGCGTTTCATGATATACTATTTTGTATACGTACGGGAAGAAACAGGGGTTTTCTTCTTCCATTCTCATCTACCAATCGTCAGTTCACTGCTTACTTAGTTTCTAGTCATATCCTGTTTCACGCAGTCTTCCCTTTTTTGTTTGGTCGTCCTCTAGTCTTGTATCCGTCAACTTTCATACATAAAACTCTCTTCACCACATTTAGCTCATGCCTCCGCATCACATTTTCGTACCATGATAATCTGTCCTCTGCTCCTCAACTTTTATCCATTGGTGCTACTTTCAGGCTCCCCAATGTATTCCTCACCTTGTCCATCTTAGTCACATAACGAATCCATCTTAACATTCACATTTCAGCTACATGCGGGCGTTTCTCATCAGTTTTCTTTGTTGGCCAACATTCAGATTCATGATAGTTATATGAAAGTTAATCTCTAGGCACGTATTAACGCACACGTTAAGGCACGTATTTGAAAAAAAACTTAATACTAGATATTATAATAAAATAACTTAATATTAGATTGACCTAAGCCTAACCTTTATCTTTCAACTAGAGGGGAAGTGCTATTAAATAAATAAAATAATGTAGGTAACACGCAAAGCGAATCTTTTGAATGTCTGTGATATCTATAGTAGCGATATCTATGATAGCCAGCCATATTTTTCTTTTTCTTTTCTTCTTAATATATACAACCGCCAATTCTAATCATCCACAGTACATCACTGCAACCGTCACCAAACCGTCTGGTGGTATGGGGTGGCCCGTTAAAAAAATTGCACCGCTTGCTGGGTGGCGGGCGGGGGCCTCAACTTTGACGCGGGCCCCTCTCCCGCTCGCCCCTAATTGATGCGATGCTGTGCGATTCGTTTGCGAGTTTGTTTATGCAATGGATTAAGTGGACATCACGGTAATTAATATTTAAACGTATCGTTTTAATTACGAATAGTTTTTAATTCGCGATCGGTAATACTTATTGTTGTTGGTTACACACATACAGAGGTTTATATAGAAATATACGAAGGTAGGTCACAGCAGTTTTTGCTCGAAGTGGAGCAGCCAAGTCCAGTTTACAGTAAATCGCGGTAAGACTAAGAGTAATACTGTCCTTATTATGTAGAGTCACCAGTTTCATTCGATTCAAGGATAGATTTTTAAAAAAATTTTTATGGTATCAGTGGCAAAAGAGAAGACGGGTCACCTGATGGTAAATGACTACCGCCGCCCATGGGCACCTGTAACTCGAGAGTCACAAGTGCGTTGCCGCCCTTTAAGGTAGGAGTAGGAGAAGAGGGGGAGGGGGGAAGAGGGGAGAGGGAAGGACGGGAATAGCTGAAAGGGGAGGGGTTAGGGCTTCCGGTAACCTCACTCACGCGGCGAAATGCAATGCAAGCATTACTTCATTGCCAGTTTTCTGTGAGGCCGTGGTATCGAGCGGAGTCGAGCCGGCCCATACGTGCCGTAGAATTTACTAGTGATAGCACACTTGCAACAATATGTTTCAAGAATGTATTGATACCGGTAACGGCTTACCACCAAGCGGGTCTTGTGCGTGTTTGCCACCTTAGTTAAACTAAATAAATCATAGGCGCCAAAAAGAAACCTAATGCTACAGAAAATAGAACCAAATATAATCTGGGACCAAATATAACAGTGGGAGAGCCATGCTTCGGCACATATGGGCCAGCTCGACCGGAGTGATACCACGGCCTTACAGAAAACCGGCAGTGAAGCAATGCTTACATTGCTTTTCGCCGAGTGAGTGAGGTTACCGGAGGCCCTAACCCTTTCCTCTCCCCCCTTCCCCTACGCCCTCCCACCTTTTGTGACTCTTGAGTTGCAGGTGCCCATGGGCGGCTGTAGTTTACCATCAGGTGACCCGTCTGCTTGTTTGCTCCCTATAAGATAAAAAAAAACAAAGCACTCTTATCATCTTCTAGTGCACGTGTGATTATGTAATTGTTTAAAAAATGTATTATATTGTTTTAACTATATTCGCCTGAAGTTACAAATAATTGTGATATAAATATAGTTAAAATTAATATGTTGATAGTTTAAACACATTGATTCGTTAGTAATTATAGTTAAATAATATTTACAGTGTAGTTCATAGCTGAGGGCGTCGTTCGCACGACATTCACGCGTCTGTGGTAACCAGGCTTTTTACAAAATGTAGACAAAAATAGCAATTTTTTATTTCCAATATTATATTATTTTTATTCGATAATATAATGGAATTGTGTTGCATGTAGTAAACACACACAGTGATGATTCATCTGAAACCAAACTATCAGCACAACTTTTTTTTTATCTGTGGAAATCCATCACGGATCGTTTCCCCGTCGCTATCTACGATCTGACTACAACTACGCGATAATCCATTAAGGGGCCCTATTGTCCATTCAGGAGTACTCTAGGAAGCATATCCTTAGTAACCTCGACAGGCCTTGGTCGCTGGTGTGAAACCCGGGCTCATCCGCCACGGGCCTGCTTCTACTAGAGCGAAAAGGTAAGCCGCTCAAGGCAGCGCTCATGGAGTGCCTGCATGCATACGTTTTCCAGAGCCTTCGTCAGGATACTGCACTTCACTAGTGTGAGAAACCAACCAAGGGGGTGTAGAACCAAACAATACTTCAAATAAGTACTATTACTTCTACCTAGCTAAAAGTTTTGTTAGTGTAGGTTGGCAAACGAGCAGACGGGTCACCTGATAGTAAGCGACTACCGTTGCCGGCCTTTAAGGTGGGAGTAGGGGAAGGGGGGAAGAGGGAGAGTGCGGGTAGAGGAGAAGAGGGGAAGAGGGAAGGGTTAGGGCCTTGGGTAACCTCACTCACCCGGCGAAAAGCAATGCAATCAATGCTTCACTGCCGGTTTTCTGTGTGACTCCGGTCGAGCCGGCCCATACGTGCCGAAGCATGGCTCTCCCACAGTTAAATAACAAATAGACAACAGTAAGTACTTCTACCTCTTTGTTTCTCGTTTCTTATCTTAGTCAAATAAGTTAATATGTATGTATCCACGACACTGACAGCTTACCATATTTTGGGGGTTATTGTACTTAGAGAACAAGTATTCAAGGTGAAAGTGAGGTAATTTCCTAATATTTGTAGGTAGACAGTATTTAGTTAATATGAGGCGTGTACAGAAATCCGTCCACCATGATTAATGACATTGGTCGGTTGGTAGTGAAATATTGAATCATGGTGACAAGAATTGTCCATAAATTCGTCACTGGCTCGACGCCAGCGCCGCCACAGTTACCGCCTCCAGCTCTGCATTAAGATATATTATAGCAACGCCATATTTGTAATTGCGGTTTATTTTGAATAATAGTTCCTTGGCTTGTTTATACACGCGTAACAGACATTTGCGCGTTTGTTCACCATCAAAGTGAAGCCAAGAAATAAACTAGAAAAGTCAAGGAAAATATATTCTAGCACGAAATGCTTGACACGGACAATTTCTATTGCAAATGAAGATTTAGTACAAAAAACCTTTAGCGTCTGCTCTCATATACTGCTCTGGATACTTCTCATGTGGGAGGTGGGCAAGTATCCAGAGCATCTAGTATCTATAGCAATATCTCCTTTACGTTTGAGATAATATAAGTTATATACACAAAAGAAATATATTATCAAACTTTTCAGATCCAATCATCATAATGTGGCAAGCAGACATTAGGAGGTTATACGAAATTAATTTATGGAATAAAATAAGTAAAATGTATAAATTAAAATTAGAAGGAATTAATTTATTACTTTACCAAGCGAGCAAAGCGATCTCATAATATGAACTTTGCGATACTCGTCTTGCATTTTTTGGATACAAAGCGTTTGTTGAAAGTTGTTGCTGTCCGGTTGCTGTTGGAAAATTATTTTGAAAAGAAGTAAATCAAATTTCAGCAACCAATTTCCCGTTTCAATTATTATAATCAACAATACTAAAATGGTCAATTTATATTATAACTAAACATACATACACTTATATTACACCTTGCATTCACAACTGGTTGGGTATTATTGTGTATGCCCGCTAGGTAGAGGCGTATCAAACACCTACATTTTACCAACTCTAATCAGGTCCCATAAAAGTAATAGGGGCCAAGCCTATTGTCGTCAATTCTAGATGTTTTAAAAACTCAATCGTCTCCAAAATACACAACCACCCATTTCTTATAAGAGATCTTTATTACTATGAGGAAAATTCTACGAGTGCATTACTATAGCGTACATGAAGCATCATGGAAAAACAAAGAAACTCGTCAATGGAGAAATAAGTATGAGCCAATGTCTATTAGAATGTGTTTAGTTGAATTAGGTATTCATCGGTATTCGTTTCATTAATTAAAATATTGTAACTGAAATTTTCCCACTTTTCTTTCCAAGTAGTTCAACTATTTTAAAAGTTTAAGAAAAATGGACTAAAACTGTCCAATATGTTTAATTGGTTGAACAAATCGTTAAACATGGAGTAGAGGCAAACTCGCTTGAGTCTTTAGTGCGAACTTCCCCGAAATACATACATTGGTAGGTACGTGAGTACAACAGTTTTTTTTATCCTGTGGAAACCCCCACGATTCATCGTAACCTCACCGGAGCTAACAGTGAAGTGGTGTCGGAATTGAACCGACTAAAACCACACCGTGTTCCGTCACAAGTGGGTCTATTGCAGGGGACCCGGGTATACCCTTACAAGGAAGCCTCCGGGAACCTCTGTAGACCTTGATCGCCTGTGACGTGAGTACAACCGTATAAATAACTCTACCAATTACTTGTGTGAGGAACCTCACACAAGTAATTCTAATATTTTTTTTATAACTTCCAAAAATAGGAAGGAATTGATACCACCAGTATAAACAAAGGCCGGCTCGCAAGTCATGAAATGCGACTATTACGTAAAAAGCATGCTAATAAAAGCAAAAACAATCGCACAGAACATTTATTATAACCCTTCCAGATAACATGGATTGAAGAAATCACACGAATTAATTTGGCATACGACATTTGATGACTACAATAAGTACCGTAAAACACAACATAACCGAAGTAGACCAATTGGCCCAGTTTTATTGTGTCACTATTAAACCGCATATTATTATAACCATATTATATAATGAAGCTGAACACTTGTTTTAGAAGAGTGTTTTTATTAACAGACAATTGCAATTTAGTGCAATTTAGTGGGTAATATGCTACGGATGACAAAAGCCAGAAAAAAGCAGATAATAATAAAATGTATACCCATATAATTTTTTTTATTTATTTAATACTTTATGCACAATATGTACAGAGGTCGACTTAATGCCTAAGGCATTCTCTGCCAGTCTACCTTAAGGTGGTGTAGAAATTAATGAAGTAGGTGCATTAAGAAGTGCACGAATGAGTGTAATATCAGAAGAAATAAATATATAAATATACGGGCAAATATATACATAAATACTTTTTTTTTTAATAATAAATCGTTTATTTGGAACTAAAAAATATACAATACTAAAACAAAATGGAAACGATGATAGCTGCAAAAGTATAAAACTGTGGCACAGCTAACAACGCCCCCCTCCTGGTGGGAAGTAGGTTGTTCCAGACAAAGACCAGAAAGTAATTAAATGAAATTGTTCAAAGTTTTCTTAATATTTAAGAAAACTTTGTACAATTTAACACACATACATGTATGAATATATAAATATAGTTATGTAAATAATAGATACATTAACATTTTTTTTTCTACTGTTCTGATGATTCTGCCAGTTTACAGAAGAGGAGAGCACGAACATTTACTTTAAAAAATTATAGGCGACTAGGTGCCATCCTGATTTCTTGCGGTAGAGCGTTCCAGAAGAGGACAGACTAAATAATGAAAGAAGAGTTGACACATGTTGAAGAATGACTGGGATATAATAGGAGAAGAATGTATGCATTTGACGACCTTATTTTTAATCCTACGTGATAGAGATTGTGTTATTGCCGTGTACAGGGTACAACTATAAAAGCCGTGCTGCTACGTATGGAAAACATAATAACAATTGACTCAATCCAGGATTTAAATTCCAGCCAGGTAGACCCAGCTAACGATCAAAGAAATAGTCTAATCCTTTCAACAGTTAAAATTCTTTTTCTCTTTATGTCATTTCCGATTGAATAATTTCTAGTGCTTAAATGAACATCAAAAAAAAAAATAGCACTCCTTTTAAAGGACTTTTGTTGGTGTGTCGGGTGCTAAGTGCGGCGCACACTGGCGACGCGCCAAAGACTGACGGATTTATAGTGTGCGCTGTTACTTATACACCGCTATTATCGGCCACTGCAATACTAGATGTGTGTATTGGTTTTGCTTGCATGTTTTAACTGAGATTCTCATTTTAGTTTATATAAAACTAGCTACTGTAACTATTCTCACGTGATTATTTGATTTTAGGTTTTTTATAACAAGAGTTTAATTGTTGAGGAGACAGAAATATTAGTTTTTGTTACTCTAAAGCTTTTAAACTATATTAATAACGAACACCAACAAGGACAAAAAAAGTAATTTTTAAAATACGACCGTTCCAAAAAACCTTACAACGTTTAGAAAAGGGCTGAAATGATCTTGAACATTATCGATCAACTAACCTTTCAAACAAAAAAACTCAATCAAAATAGGTCTATCCATTTAGGAGCTATTAAGCCACAGACAGATACGTTAAACTTGAAACATCGCTCCCCCATCCCATTTTGCCTCGGGGGTAAATAAATAGTCACTCTCTCACATGAAACATATTAACTAGTAACGATTTGCATCCAAAGGAAAGTAAAAAATTATATTTTGAGTTTATGTACAGCATTCAATAAAAGTATTTTCTTGTACAAATATTCTTGTCAATACCCGTTCATGTGTTAATCCTATCGAATCTTTCTTTCTACTAAATACAAAGAAACAAAAGCTAACAAGGAAGGAATAACAGAAGAAAAGAGAAGTCCTTGATCTTCCAAAATTATGATATTACTGCACGGATGGCGCAACAGTTTAAGTGGTCACCTCGCCACTACGCCGTGTTGTGGGTTCAATTCCCACACAAGACAAAAATTTGTGTGATCCACAAATAGTTGTCCCGAGTCGCGGCGTTCTTTGTGTCCGTTGTTTGAATGTTTGTGAAGCCCCCTGCGACACAGGAATATTTCTAATGTGGCAGTTGTCTTTAAAAAGAAAAAAAAAGTTTTTTAAAATGTTTGAGATTAATAGTACAACTAGCTGTTGCCTGTACCATAGATATTTCCGAGATAAAAAAATGTGCTATTCCAGACTATGATCTATTTCTGTGCCAAATATCATCCAGATCCGTTCAGCCGTTCTGGCGTGATTAAGTAACAAACATCCATTCATCCAAACTTTCGCATTCAAAATAGTAGTAAAATGATTTTTTTGTGGATTTTACAAAATATGTTTGCCAGTTTATTATGTTATAGGGGACAAACGAGCAGACGGGTCACCTGAATTGAAAAACAGATTTGAAAGGTTCCATTTTAAATCATGGATTATATCTCCCGAGAGGTCCCATCAAATAAAATAAAACTACCCCTAAGGGTGGCAATACAGTTAATGGAAGTTTCAAGCGGCATGACAGACGCATTGAAGTTCGTTTTTTCATTGAATGTGTTTTTAATTTATGACACTTTAAATTATCAATACAAATAAACAAAATTGAAGTGTCTGTAATGTCACAATAATAGGTTTTTTAAGTTCATACAGTTATTTGCACGATACCTATGCCTAAAAACCAGTTTTTTTTTTAATTTTTGTCAGTCAGGCTTCCTGTTTGTCTGTCTGTTTGTTCCGGATAATGTCCAGAACGGGATGACCGTTTTGCACGGGACTTTCACTGGCAGATAGCTGGTGTTATAAAGAGTAACTTAGACTACTTTTATTTTGGAGAAAGAAAAAAATATATAAATATATATTGAAATAACAGTAAATATACTGAGTCTTTCTGACATTTCTATCTGATATTTAAGCAACTCTCTTATACATTTCCACAATAGCAGTCTTGCGACGCTTCCATACAATGACTTCCTCACATATTGACCACTTCTTCGGTCTATCTGGGCTATCCAGGCTGGACGGTTGGTCTAGTGGTAGGGGGTCACTAGACCCTGACTGCTGAGCCAGAAGTCTCGGTTTCGATTCCGACACAGGACAAATAATTGTTTGATGAGCATGATCATTTGTTCTGTGTCAGGGTGCAATTTATCTATAATATGTAAGTATTTAGTAATATATAAGTATGTTTATCAGCAGTCTGGTTACCATAGTACAGGCTCGGCCTAATTTGGGATCAGACGGCCGTGTGTGAGATGTGTCAAGTTATTATTGGTTATTATAATTATCTACTACCGAGGGTGGACCACGGGTTTTTTTCCCAAAACCCTTTTGTTTTCAACTTTATTGGATTTTCAGGACTATACAGTCTTTCCACTTTGATTCCTTTGACGACCTCCACGTTCCTTTTAAACTTCCCATATCTTATTTTGAAATGTTGAATGTTAAGAAACGAGATAAAGAAAATTACATAAAATTTAAACCAAATAAATACAATTAAGAATCGCATTTTGTATCAGTGATCTGTGGCGTACGCACATAAATTCGTCAAGCGGATCCTGGCAGCGAGCCAGTAGCTACTGCCAATAAAGGCCTTACCGATTTAGCTATGGGCAAGTAATAGTGACTTTACTTATGTACTTACATAATGTACTATATCAGTTAGCAGAGGAGAACAGAGAACATTTCCACAAAGGAAGCCGATAATTATAGTGGTCTAATAACTACTACGACTGCGTTAGGGTAAAGAAAGAGTAGATAAGTATTTCGGGGAAATTATGTTATTTTTTTATGTTTTTAATTATTTCTCATACATTGACATTTAGCACAAATTTGAAAGAAAAGAAAGAAAGAGAAACAGTTATTCTGACATTCAAAGGACAGCAGATAAATATTCCAATTTAATTTAAAAAAAATTGCAAAAAAACAAAAAAAAATTGAGACAACGCCAGTAAATTATTAAGTAAAACATTTCGACACAAGTATTTTTAATTATTAATATTGAAAATACTAGTATCGAGGTGCTTCTTACGCTCTTTTAGAAACATATTTTCTAAAGTGTAAAAATTAAAAAAAAAAAAATCCTAACTGTGAACTAATAAGTAAAGATTATGTTAATTTGTACTCATATTGTAATCGGTACTTTTTCATTATTTAACTTAGTATCATACCGTAGAAGTTTCAAAACTGTTAATAAAATTTCTCATTGCTTGTCTTGGTTCCCAATATGTTTTTATAACTCGATAAACTCTCTTTCAAGGCAATTATCTCTCACACAAGTAGACAGTTAAGTTAATCACACGTCATTTTCACACATAACTGACCCGAGGTCAAAACCGCTAGTTGCTTTTCCCACCCAATATTTGTCTACCAATTAATTTACTAAGTGGGTAAGTAAAAAAATGGTTACTATCAATCACAAGTCAAATCAGGAAAGTTCAAGGTCAAAACGTTTAAAATTACATCAAATACACAAATCTTATCCATAATTTGATCGAAATTTTATCTATAATCGATTACTCTTTGGATCGAGAGCCGACCGACAGCCGAATTGTAAGAGAAAGAAATAATATTGGCGAGATTCAGGAGCCTCCAATTTATCGATAAACTCTTCTTAGAAACGAAACGCCGGAGGTCTAATTGTTTCATTAACCCAATAACCGCAGCAGTTGAACGAACTAACTGGCAGACGATGGATGTATGGAGAGATTGTGTCTCCTGTTTTGGACCCATAGTTGAGACGGACCCAACGCCTTAAATATACCGGCTAAGCCTTTGACTACCAATCCGTTTAGGGCATGACGTAGCAGTTATGTTGGAGAAGAATCGATTAAAGGGATGCGGTGTCTCCAACGTCAAATCTACCAAATCTTGTGGTATACCAATTTCCGACAGGCCAAATACATAGTACCATCTTGGATCTGTTTCTGATCCCTCGTGTTTTATTTGAAAGAAAATGAATTTATTTAGTAAAACAAGGTATACAACTTATTTTAATAAAATATCATGTCTAAAAGACTAGTTCTCAAACTCAATCTAGACTGAGGTCAGCTGATATACACAATCTGTGGTATGTTGAGTGAGTTGTTGACGTGGCGTGTTGATGTATCATAGACCACGTTATTTACTGAAAGAAAAAGGAAATAAAATAAACTTTGAATCTTCAATATATAGTTTAGTTTTGTGTTAACATTTAAACTCAACTTTCGACCTCTATTTTATTGCGCTGTGACATCAAGTTACAAATTATGCAGTTACGAAACTTGAATTTAAATGTAATTTCATCAGTTTTTTTACATACATATAAATCTCTTCTCTTCTCTTTAAAAAGACAACTCCCGCATTAGGAATTACTCCTGTTTCGCGGGGGACTTTACAAACATAGAAACAACGGACACAAAGAACACCCAGACTAAGGTGGGAATCGAACCCACGACCTATAAGCATAGCGGT
Organism: Euplagia quadripunctaria; assembly: GCA_963859945.1. Taxonomy (NCBI): domain Eukaryota; kingdom Metazoa; phylum Arthropoda; class Insecta; order Lepidoptera; family Erebidae; genus Euplagia; species Euplagia quadripunctaria. Next base: position 3,708,069 of record OY982574.1, on the reverse strand, counting down.
CAGGGTCACTAACCACTAGACCAACAGGCCATTCAAATGCTACCTTTTTCATGTCCAGGGTATGCAGAGACAGCTCGCGCCTCTTCCACATTCATCAGACCTTTTATACACGCTTGCCGATTACGTGTGCTTTTAACTTGAGTTTATTGGAAAGAAAGTTCCTTATCGCACGTTACACTTCAGACGCTCAACAGATTAGGGGTAGACGGAAAAAAGTGTTAACGCAACGAAAAATGCTGATCGCGAGTTGATTTATTTCATTTATGCCATCTGTGGATTCTGCGCGATACTAATGTAATTTGATGTACGTTGTATACTAATACTAATTATCCATATATTAGTTCGGGCAACTTTCACAGATAGCACAATTTTAATTTTGAGATTTTTTCAATGTGTTCTATACTAGCAGCGCCACGCGGTTTCACCCGGTTAAGTCCCGATCCCGTGGGAATTTCGGGACAAAAAGTAGCCTACGCATTAATACAGGTCTCCAGCTATCTACATACCAAGTTTCATCGCAATCGGTTGTGGTTTTTGCGTGAAAGAGTAACAAACATCCATCCGTCCAAACTTTCACATTTATAATATTATTGGGATTAGTGGGATTTTGATAAAATTTATTCAATCCATTAAATATACATATTTATAAACTTATAGCGAAAGGAATTTCGTTCCAAACGGGTGTCCTAAACACACCTTACGCTTTTTTTTGTTTAAAGTTTGTGGGTTTAACAAAAGCGCCTATTTACAACCGTCCCTTTTAACTATTAGAAATAGTTAAAATAGATAAAATAGTTTTTTTTTAGATAAAAATGTAAAAATGAAATAACGTTTATGTTTAAGATCCGATACTGTAGGCTATTTACATTTGAACCGACTTCTATAAAACAGATATTATACTTTACTATCAACCCGCCCCGGCTTCGCACGGGTACAAATTCTACACCTAAACCTTCCTCATGAACCACTCTCTTTATTAGTGCAAACCGCATGAAAATCCGTTCAGTAGTTTTTCGGTTTATCGCGAACAGACAGACAGACAGACGCGGCGGGGGACTTTGTTTTATAATATGTAGTGATGATACTGATAAAATTAAAAGGAACGTAAAAAGCTTCGTGTGAAATTAATTGCTTTTAACAACATAATGAGATCAATTTATTGTGTTTTTTTTAAGTTATCTCTCGGTCGTGATTTAACGAATTTTGATCGGCATGTGTCGGAGTTGCTATTTAGAAGAGAAAGTTCTTTTTGATACGTTTTCACACCAGTCAATTAAACGCTTAAGTGGGTGTTTAATTAACTATTACATTCTAAAATAATCAATTTCTAGTTAATACAAAAACAGCTTGTAGAAAATGTGATTGATAGGAGCAGATTTCAGAAGACCGTGGTTAATTGGTATAATCAGCGCAATATGAAATATCTGCGTGTTGTATGAGGTTTATTCAACGAAATGACCACCACCGGTGTTACGAATGTTACGGTAACCACTTACCACCACGTAGGCCGAGTGGTAGTTTACAAGTAAACTTATTACAGAATCGAAAAAAAAATCTAAAATACTCACTTCACTTTTGTTTTAGTTATTAACTGAGATATGCGTCGCGCGTCGCCTGCCTGGCTGTAAACTAATCCTGAACATGAAACAAAAGAATGGCAATCGCGTCGCCCCGACATACCAGTATTTTTTTTAATATAGTTGAATAAATATCATCTTATAAACATCGCAACTGTAAAATTCATCATTCGCAATGGAAGTAATAACTTATATATTATGTATGTTGATAACCAATCATAAATTATATGTCTGCAAGCATTTACATCAAGGTACGAACAAGTACAATCAGTTGTAGAACCGTCAAGCGTCTTAGGTGTGTTTGGACCAATCAGCGCCAAAAGTGTACATTATCAACCAATCACATCGTTCGGTAACAATCGGCAAATATCGACTTGCATCGGTAATCGGCGCAAGAGCGGAAAATACAGATAAATCTGCGTATGGAAGCAGATGTTCGAAATTTAAATCTTTTGTTGTTTACTTTTTATGCATTTAGGTCATGTTATTGTGAATTTAACGACCAGGTTTGCTGGATTCACCTGGAGCAGGTTAAAAGTCTTTACATTAAAATTTACGTTTTTTTTAATACCACGTCGGCGGCCGAAAAGCATAAAAGCCGTTAAAAGCTCAAATGCAAGGTGTTATATTCATTAACCAAATTAATTTAGCAGATTACTCATGAGTTAGTACATTAGAATAAAATAAAATTAAAGTATCCGTAAAATACTTAACCGCGACTTAGGTCGGTAGTAGAAAGAAAATAGCTAATATTGTTCCTAATACCGCCACATTAATATGGACTTTTAGCGAAATCAAAGCTGAAACTCGTTGAAATTTGTTACTATTTACTTATTTATGTTTCTAAAAGTACTAAAAAGCCGTTTAAAGTGCCAATATAATGATTTAAGTGTATATTTTTCTTAAGATAATAATTTGTGTACCTACGTAATCGGGAGCGCCAACGAACTGTTAAATTTTTTTTATATCGTTGATTTACGAACCAAAATAAGTGATAAATATTTGCAATATAAATATACATATACCTATCCATTTTCTCTAAAGCCGCCACTTGTCTAACTATAATTTCAAGAACATGGCGGTTATAGGGTTATAGGTCGTAATTAGGTGCCCTAACCTTATTGTTCCTAGCCATTAATCTATCATTATTAACGAATTTCGTAGCGATTCTCTTAATTTATTCAGTATCTCTCTTAATCTATTCTCTTAATTTCAAATTAGCTACTATCTCATCACTTGACGTCCAAACTACGACATATCGTGGTGGTAATCAAAGCACATTATATAAATTCGTCAATACATGTTTCAGCACATTTGCAGACTTCGTCAGAAACCACACAATCAGTCTCTATTATTACTCTCTGAATACCGTCTCGTCTTATGTAGATCATCTTGAGCGGCCGGTCATTTAGTATGCTTTAATAGGACAATGTAGATGTAAGACAGTAGTTCAATTGAATATTTGTTTCTTTTATTTATTAAATTACCATTTAAGAGCAACTGCGTCTTTCCTTTACCAACTTCTTCTGTATAGAGCCACATTGGCTAATTATAAAAAAAAATCATAAATACATACATAAACTCACGCGTTTCTCCTTCGGGGTAGGCAAATACAGCACCGTCACTTGCTCATATCTTTACATACCTCACAAAACTCCTCTACTGTCATTAAACATTTTATACAAGCCTGCTGATTTTGAGTACATCAGACCTGCCCTTTGTTCAGAACATCACCAATTTGATCAGAGTATGTTCTGCGTGGTCGACGCCCATAAAAAGGCAATAAGTACTAGGGAAAGCCTTAGAAGAAGGAAGGAACTGCAGTTGACGAGGAAAACCCACAATTTTCCTTCGGTCTATCAACACAAACGATGGATATAGACAAGAATAATCAACGATTCAGTTCAGTTTGTCTTCTCTGTTCTGAATCATATGATCAAAGGTATGGTTTTGCGCATGGAATAGTTTGTACGAGGATTTATTTACAATCAGCTGCAGAAATGATTGTACGTTTAAATAAAATACTATCACTTCGTGTTAGTCAGCAGAAAACCATTTAGTGCTACACTGCACATCACATATGCATTCATATAAATTTATTAAAAAACATTATGAACTTAAACTACTGCCTAACTTGTATAGTGACACAGACTCACAAAAAACCCAAATGTAGTAGTGTTATGCTTTCAGCATGCTCACAGGCATGAAACGTGACATATAACCAAATAACTGTAAGCACAGTCTACACAGACATAATCGTAAATTAATGACTTGCGCTTGCGCTAGACAGCCAAAAAAAAACGTCTGATACCAACCGACTACCTGACTTTCTGCGGTTCTAACTTTGATGAACACTGTCTCTTTCTTATTCAGTATGTAAGGCGAAATGGTAGAGAGGTGTCTAGCATTAATACAGATTAGTTAACTCAAATTAATATGATTTATGTGTAAAAAAGTACAAGAATCTTGTGAAACTAACGAACGTGAAATTAATTTTTGAATAATTTAGTTTATACGTTTGTAAGATTAAAAAATAGAAAATTACTTGTATGTTGCTTGAGCATAACAGAATAAAAAACACCTGGAAGTCTCTTAAAATAAGAGAATGAAAACCTTTTCATTTATTTCAACGATTTGTCTTCAAATAAAACTTTTAGAAGTTGAAGAAAGTTGATAACTATTTTACATAAATTACAGTAAATTATAGTAAAAATCAATTCTCTCTCTCTCTCTCTCTGCGGTTAAGATCAACAGTCTCTTCTCTACAGTTGAGAACAAAATTTACCTTTTATAGATTTTTAGAAATATAAGGTCGGGGACAAAGTTTCTTTGTATTCGTAAAAAAAAAGTTCAAATTTTTTTTGTTTAAAAGTTTAATTACATTTCATTTTAATATATATGTGACATTTTCTTCGATAACTTGTTGCCATCTTGAAGGTTGTGACATAAAACCGTTGCTGTAGAAATCTAGAAAAAAACTGCGACAAGTAGTTTTGACAGCCCTCTCTTGGTGTTAACTTTTTTTTTTTTTTTTTTTTTATTTAAGTAATGAAATTATATTACAGAGGTGTTACATAACACTACTCAAAGAATCCGAAGAGACCGAAAGGGGTGTTGATCAATACCGGCCGTTTTTTCTTAATTTCTTGCTTGAGTCTCATTAGTTGTTGGCAGTAGAGATCCGAATCGATGGTTTTTCTCGGCGGTAAAAGCTCATAATGAACGATGCCCTTCGAATCTCACCATACACACAGCATCACTGTACTGCGTGTTAATCCGGGTTTCGCTACAGTCTGTGGAGCTTCTTTGACCATGATCCTTTTCGCACATTCTTCTCGTAGGTAATCCACTTTTCATCACCAGTGATCAGTCAATAAAGAATCGCAAATGAGTACACGATTCATTAGGTATTTTTTAGTGAGCTCGTGTGGCACCCAAATATCAAGCTTTTTGTATAGCCAGACTTGTTCAAATGGGTAAAAACTGTTTTGAGGTCAATCCTCAGTTCTTCGGCTATGTCGTAACTACTAATATATGTATTTATATAAAGTCGATGCCATTTTGGCAAATGAAAATGGCATCGACTGTATCCATATGTGGGCGACCAGAGCGAGCTGCATCTTGGACATCAAAATTCCCGGACTGAAAACGCTTGAACCAACTTTGTGCTACTCTTACTGACACTATATTAGGTCCATAAACGTTACAATTTTTTTTTGCGACTTGAGTCGCATTTTCCCTTTTTGTAATAAAACTTCAGAATGTATCGAGTTTCTTCGTTAAATTCACTCATTTTGGCGGAGAGAAAAATAATTGAAAAATGGCGGGAAAGTGTTTTTTACTTTTTATCCCCGACCGTGAAAAAAAAGATTCCAATTTTAAAAGAAATCTGTAACATTTATTCAAATGTTAGGCGATCTCACACAGCGACGCACTCGTACGTTATTTTAACAGCACCTCGCTGCGCGTGGTGAGGATGAGGTTCCAGTCTCTTTAAAACACATGGCTACCGGCAAATGGCTACTGGCTACCGGCAGTAGACAACATAAAACTGAAATACAACAGGAATATTAAGAAGTCATTGCAATGATAATATTATACTAAATAGTAGTAAGTAAAGTACTGAATATACTTCAATATTAAGATTTAATTATTTTTATATGTCAACTATACTAGGTACTAGCCTATTTTGGACTTTTTATACCTTAGACTTTTTTTACCTGGAACGCTGTCATACGTATAGCCTATGCTATGAAATTAAATGAAATGAATTGATTTAGTGACAGATCCAAAACATTTGTAATTGTAGTGACATGCAAATATTAAATACTAGCAGCGCCTCGCGGTTTCACCCGCGTAAGTCCCGACCCCGTGAAAGTATGGGGATAAAAAGTAGCCTATGCGTTAATCCAGGTCTCCAGCTATCTACATACCAAGTTTCATAGCAATCAGTTAAGTGGTTTTAGTGGGATAATACAATAATCAATTTAAATTCGACATGTTGCTTGGTACGTCATACAATAACAATAGTAACATAGTCTGAACGAAAAAGAAAATTAATTGTAAATTATGTTTTTTTTATTATTGGATGTCAATTTAATAACATATAATGGTAAAAAGTTATTAAAACCGGCCACTTATTAATAAAAATTCTGATAGAAAGTAGAAGTTATTCTGCAGTAGCCAAGATATGGTTTGTTTTATTAAAGTTTTCTTGAGCTTTTACAAACATCGCGTTCGGTAGTAATTGGTCGCGGTCGCAAAATAGACAGCCAGACCGCAGTTTTAATAGACGGGACGCAGAACACGTCGTTGGTGCTAGGTTTGACAACTTACTTACTCTTTATGACTTTTATTACACATTAAACAAATGTTTGTAAGTATGAAAAAATCTCATTGCTTATAAAATCACGACAAAAAATGACTCCAGCCATTAATACTTAGACAAAAACAACTCATTATAGATGCAAACTATGATCATATTATGTTTCTTAACATTGTTGCTTAACTATTACTTATTCGAATATAACACTTATTTGAATATATTAAAATAGTAAATTTAGGTAAGTAGGTATACGAAAAAACATTTTAGAAGAATTAGTGGCTTTCAATTCGAAACCAAAAATATTAAAAGAATATTGTATTGTAGCAATGGGTCAAGGAACTAAAATACCTAAATTTTGGATTACCACGCATTTTTATTTTATGATAAATAGTAAAAAAATGCGCTGATTAAGAATTTTGATACCAGTCTGGACAAATAGGGCGTCATTTTTTTTACAATTTAACGAAAAAAATTGTTTTCTTTTACATTTCGTGTGATATCTCGTTTTCAGTACGTTTTTCGCCATATGTGTTCAGATTTTTTTTTTGTTTTCCATTAAATTACCTACAAAATGAGACCTGTTTAAAGTCGCTAAGTGCTTTTGTTTAACAGTAAATGAAGGTCAAAGTTAAAAAAGAGTGTTTTTTTTTAACATTTAATAACTTTTAAGGAATAAACGTAGAAGTCTGAAACATTCTGAAATTGTAGATATTACCATTTTAGTTTTGCCCGTTGAAATTTTTAAGAAATAACGATTTTAACCGATTTTATAACCATATTTTCAGGTAACATCCGATGTTAAAACATTTATTTCTACATTATCACGATTCGAGAAGTGGAACGCCACGCGAGTGCCTAGTTTGAATAGCAGCAATCGAAGCAACATGTCGTCGCTTTCAGAGTTAGGGGAAGAAGAAATATTACCTGTTGCATTCATCAACTTTCAAAGGTCGTAAAATCTAGGTGCACGAGATAAATGAACAAATAAAGAAGTTAGGCAAAAAGTGACTGTAAAGAACTAGTTATTTTTATAATCTAGATCAGTGTTTCCCAATTAGTGGTACGCATGCCCCGAGGGGTACGCGAGGTCGCATCAAGGGATACGCACAGCAATCAGTTGACTAAGAAAACTAAATCAGTAAAAAAATTAAGCAAACAGGAATTGTCAAAATATATTTTTAACCGTCAATGCCCGGGCGGCGTCGCAATTTGAGATGAAAATGGTAACACATTAGTTAATAGCAAAGACATAGTTGAACTTTGGAAAGGCACACAGAGGGATAGCATAGAGGACAAGATTTAAAAGAAAATAATAATGTAGAAACAAAATCATAGATCATGTAAATAGGTACAAATTAGGTCTTCTATCCAAAATAAATTGAAAAGTTCCGGGTGATGAGTTCTTATACATAAAAGTAATTAAATATTCAGTTAGTGAGCCATTGTTTGACAAAATTTACTACCTGATCGAGAAGATGTACATAACTGGCACCGTTGCGCAAGATTTTCAAATTAGTATACCCTTCGTCTTACCGATAAAACAAAACACCCTTAATTGTGAAGAAAACAGAATCCTTGGCTTATTCTCTCAAGTCTCAATTCTCAATCTAAAATACTACTAAAATCGTACAACAAAGAAAAAGACTATATGTAAATGAAAATTATGGGAATTTTGAAATTGATTACTGAGACAGGAGAATTATTTAGTAACTGTATATAAACCAACAAGCAATAAAAAAATTGGAGACGACAATAAAGAGCAACAATAAAATAAAATATGGAGCATTGCAGTTTATGGCTGCGAAACATGAACGCTAACCCAAAGAGACAAAGACAGATTGGACCAACGAGGATGTTCTAGTAATAGTAAATGAAGAAAGACAGTTGTTGGTAACTTTAAATAACAGAAGGGGGGAAATGGTTGGCCACTATTAAAACTGACAACTTCTTCAAAACAATGTTGGAACACAAAATAGAGGTAAAGAGAAGACGAGGGAGGTATAGAAGGAGATTTATACAACAAGTGAAGCTGAAAGTGGGATTCGAGACTTATGAAGAGATCAAAAGATCGCAGAGGATAGAGAGGAGTGATCATTGCTCCACCGATAAGAAATAGCCCTTAAATTTGAAGGAGAAAAATTATTAAAACAGATTTTTTTATCTGCGAAGGGGTACGCAAGTTTGAGGTCTTTCTTGAAGTGGTACGTAGGAAAAACTAATTGAGAACCACTGATCTAGATGACTTAAGAAATAGAGTGCAGGTATATTTCGGATTTCTTGGATTAGTATTTCCGTAAAATGTATATCAATTTTACAAAAAAAATATTATTGCGCTTTTTGAAACCTGTTGATTGGCACAGATACATGCGAAACAAATGCGGTACCGCAACACAATCGCGGGCCGAGGGCAGACATGTACGCGGGAAAGAGATATCATAATAAAATCAATGGGTTAGAACAGACAGTTTCGCTTCTGTTTCGCTTAGCGTACAACGGACAAGTCATGGCGAAACTACTGTCTCGATTTCGCGGCGCGGGCGTAGGTGTGCTACAGGCGTCAATTTAATTGTTAAAAGACCGTTTCAACTGTTGTCTTGCTCAGATTTTGATTATGCAAATTTATTTATAACGAAAAGTTTAATCACTAATTCGCATACAACGTGCAAATGTCCATCTTTAAAGTTCTAATTGTTTATCAAATAGAACATTTATGTCTTTATTTCCAACGTAGTTACATATTATGTATTTTAATATCATTACTGGATGGAGCAAATGAATATATAATTTGGAGTTACTGTTGCAAGACTGGGTATTTCCACATTTTATTTATAGAGCTAAAATTACTTTTTTTTAACTGTTTGCTATTATTAGATGACTCGTGTTGGAGGTTAAATTAGGTCGTTTGTCGTTTGGCCTTGCCCATAGCCCCGGTGAGACTCCCACCTGTGTATAGAGAACGGTTTCGTCTCTTGGTAAATACAATAAAAATGGTACCACACGCACGTGAAAAAGCACCGATGAGTTACTCAAGAATTCGTCGTGTGTGACTTTCAAACATCCTGACAATTAGTGTCAAACTACTGTAGTAGTGTTTAACCGGATATATTGCATGGTAACAGTACCATGCAATATATCCGGTTAAAAACTAAAGGGAAAAATTAGTCAGGAGTTCATGATTTAATGGTGAATGTAATGAAGTGTGGGACATCGTCATCATATTCTAACCGTGGGAGAGCCATGTTTACGTATGGGCCGTTTCGACTGGAGTGATACCACGGCCTCACAGAAAACCGGTAGTGAAGCAATGATTGCATTGCCTTTCGCCGCGTGAGTGAGGTTACCGGAGGCCCAAACCCTTCCCTTACCCCCCCCCCCTCTTCTCGCTCTTTTCCACTCTTCCCGCTCTCCCCGCTCTCCCCTTCTTCCCCACTCCCACCTTAAAGACCGGCATCGCACTTGTGACTCTTTACCATCAGGTGACCCGTCTGCTTGTTTGCCCCCTATACTATAAAAAAAAATCTGGCAGCGATAGCCATCAATGTCACCAACAGTTAAGATGCGGGCAGAGCAACATAAAATCGATAAGCAGGCGACTTTACGATAAGTATATAAAGTAATCATTATTATTTCATACAAATTTGTGCAGAACGTACACTTTTGACATTTATTTAAAAACACCTTTGACACTTTACACACGGATACAGAGGAACTGATTTAATTTCACAGTCGACACTATAATGGTTTATTCATGCATATTTGTTATATTTTTTTTTTGTTTTTCTCTGATCAAGTACTAATGAGAGAAATGTGCACCATAAATTCGCGGTAAAGAACGTATTTACAAAAAAGTCAAAAATCGTTTTTGGAACGAAGTTCCTTATGGCGCGTTGCGAAAGGGGGCTAGACGGAAAAAATTAAGACCAAAAGTTGTAACGATCGAAGTTCCTTACGGGGCGCTTGTGCACTTATGTGCACTTTTTGATAGGTAAAAAATGTTAAACTCGTGTCAGAACACGTGACCTTGATGTTTTGAGTGGCAGGGGCAGAGGCAGAGGCAGGGGCAGGGGCAGGGGCAGGGGCATGGGCAGAGGCAGGGGCAGGGGCAGGGGCAGGGGCAGCGGCAGGGGCAGGGGCAGGGTCAGGGACAGGGACAGGGACATTGACAGGGGCAAGGACAGGGACAGGAACATTGACAGGAACAGGAACATTGACAGGGACAGGGACAGGGACAGGGACAGGGACAGGGACAGGGACAGGGACAGGGACAGGGACAGGGACAGGGACAGGGACAGGGACAGGGACAGGGACAGGGACAGGGACAGGGACAGGGACAGGGACAGGGACAGGGACAGGGACAGGGACAGGGACAGGGACAGGGACAGGGACAGGGACAGGGACAGGGACAGGGACAGGGACAGGGACAGGGACAGGGACAGGGACAGGGACAGGGACAGGGACAGGGACAGGGACAGGGACAGGGACAGGGACAGGGACAGGGACAGGGACAGGGACAGGGACAGGGACAGGGACAGGGACAGGGACAGGGACAGGGACAGGGACAGGGACAGGGACAGGGACAGGGACAGGGACAGGGACAGGGACAGGGACAGGGACAGGGACAGGGACAGGGACAGGGACAGGGACAGGGACAGGGACAGGGACAGGGACAGGGACAGGGACAGGGACAGGGACAGGGACAGGGACAGGGACAGGGACAGGGACAGGGACAGGGACAGGGACAGGGACAGGGACAGGGACAGGGACAGGGACAGGGACAGGGACAGGGACAGGGACAGGGACAGGGACAGGGACAGGGACAGGGACAGGGACAGGGACAGGGACAGGGACAGGGACAGGGACAGGGACAGGGACAGGGACAGGGACAGGGACAGGGACAGGGACAGGGACAGGGACAGGGACAGGGACAGGGACAGGGACAGGGACAGGGACAGGGACAGGGACAGGGACAGGGACAGGGACAGGGACAGGGACAGGGACAGGGACAGGGACAGGGACAGGGACAGGGACAGGGACAGGGACAGGGACAGGGACAGGGACAGGGACAGGGACAGGGACAGGGACAGGGACAGGGACAGGGACAGGGACAGGGACAGGGACAGGGACAGGGACAGGGACAGGGACAGGGACAGGGACAGGGACAGGGACCGATCGGGGCAGAGGCAGAGACAGGGATAGATCCACTAGAACTTTTTATTAATTAATGTCACCAACCTGTTAATGTTTTTATTATTGCAGTTTGTTTTTATTATTATTTTTATAATAAGGAACTTCGTTCCTATCTGGTGTCCCACGACACCACACAGTTTTTTTTTTTTCATAATGCGGGTCACAAAGTGCTCTTTTATGAAATGCCAAAACGACGTAATTGTAAATGCAATATTTCACAAATTCCAAAAATAACAAACTACCTTAGCTACTTTGTTATTTTGGAATTTGAACTACAAGGGACTTAAATTCTCGGAGGATTTTTGCTCTCCTGTAAAATTAGGAAAATGTTGATACGTTCATCTCGTTCTTATACCGCGAATTACCTGTTCCTAGTATAGTCCATCTGAAGGTTGCCTGTAAGAGATTGCAGACTGCGATAAGGCCGCCCATTGTACTACTGTTTTTAATGTATTTCTTTTTTATTATTGTATTCTATTTATGGCGTGCAATAAAGAGTATCTATCTATCTATTTTTATCTGTGGGTTTAATAAAATAGCAACGTACATATTCTGAATAATCATCATCAGAAATATTTTAAGCACTGAAGTAATAAACAGAAAGAGACACGTCAAAATTGTACCAACTTCTAGTTATCTGTGGTTAGTTTGTTACAATAATACTTGTTTTAAAATAATTGTAATGTAAGCTTGTGAAGTTATTGAAGACATCACCATAAATCTTATCTCCAAGCAAGCATGGGGCTTGGCAAGGGGCAAAGGCATGGTGCCAACGAGCTGGCAATGGCGCTTCCGCTACCCACGGACGCCGGTTCGACCCCTGCTTGTAACATGTACACAGAAATGTACTCTATGTTGTTCAAATCTAAGTTTCAAAGATATATTTTAACAAAAACTTTCACTATAAGCATATATTAGAGGTCGCGACTGTTTGTTACAAAAAATAACTTGAATGCAATTATGCGTGGATCATTCAGTAGACTCTAACCAAATCTAGAACCACCAGGCAAGTTCGTGTCGGGCCACTCGCATCGTGGGGTTCTGTAGTGGATAATAACCTCATCTAAATAATTTTCAATGGAATTTCTACGAAATTTTCTTTTTTCTTCTCTAAGTACATGTTATAAGTAGTTCGACATTTCTTGATAACAAAACTAGGCATTTAGATGGCAAAGAGGGTGAGGGGGGGGGGGCGGACCTTCAGTCTAACAAAAAAATTCACTTGAAATCTTAACTAGCTGACCCGCGCTACTTCGTCTGCGTCACATACAAGAGAGAAGTAAATGTTCCCCGATTTTGCAACATTTTTCATTGATGAGGAGGGGACTCCGATTGGTCGTAGCGTGACGTTAAATATTCTATAGCCTTCCTCAGTAAATGGGCTATCCAACACTTTACGCCTACAAGATTTTGTTTTACCACTTGGTCGGCGTGATGAATATTAATTAAATTACACTTTCTAGCAAGTACTATCTGAGCTAAGCTGCGCACAGACGGACGGACGGACATGGTGAAACTATTTAAGGGTTTCTTGTTGACTACAGAATCCTAAAATATGCCCCTACAAAGTATTGTGTCAATGCCAGGTGATAGAATAAGGTAAGTGCAGTCACTTACCTTATTCTATCACCTGGCATACTAGTAAAATATACTGATTTACCTTTTAATGTTGACTTGACATAATACATATATAAAATAAATAAAAAACCGGACAAGTGCGAGTCTGACTAGGCGCATCGAGGGTTCTGTAAGCAAACAAATTTGTATGTAGATAGTTTGTTTGCCCATTTTTTTCCGAAATAGAAATCTATATAATATATACCTACTCTTCTATACATCGATGTACATCACAGTCAATTTTTTGTTGATATAACAACAAATTAACAACTTTAAAATATTTTCCTTTACTTGTGCTGCGAGACCTTGTTTGTTGCCAAATTTCATGATTCTAGGTCAAATGGGAAGTACCCTATAGGTTTAGATTTACCTGCGAAATGTTCAAATTGGTTAACATTTTATGCTTAACTGGCCGTATCTTTTGATTGTGTTGACTTAGAAGCCTGATTTTTTACAGCTTCAAGATATCACAAACATATTATTACTTTATACACACACAAATTACACGGTGGTTGGCAAGAAGTTGGCATAGTAAACAACTAAACCGCTGCACCACCTATGTATCAGATAAATATTTTGTTTCCATGAGTCTTTTAAATACCGATTATATAACCTTTATATTCTAAGCAATTGTTTGAAATTATACGGGAATCGTAAACCTTGAATGCCAATTCTTTTCAAATTCAGATTGAGATTCTTCAAAAAAACATTTGGACATTTTTACAGAGTTATCAACACGCGATTGATATTCCTTATGTTGCAAATATCCGCTTACCAACAGCCTCACAATGCTTGTAACCACATTAGAAGTACAAGAATTTTTAAAGTATTCCAGGGGCTTCTAAACATGGTACATATCTGAAACATTATGTGTGACCTTGATCTGTTCGTAAAGTGTTGGTGCTTTTTAACTATAAACAGAACTAAACAAAAAATCGAATAAGTACTTAAATGTTACCACAAAATACTCATAAATACGGTTAATGACAAGTGTGTAGCAAATGTGAAAAGAAATAAAAAATAAAAATTGTATTCATCTAAATTCTAGACCATAGTGAAAGAGATTGGTTAAAATACCCTGTTATTTTATAACAAAACTGTTATTTTGACCAATTTAAATCACTTTTGACCGAATGTATCTATTATTTACACGCTAGCTGACCCGGTAGACGTTGTTCTGTCGACTTTCAATGAAGGAGATCATTCAACTCCCATACATTTTGTACCCAAAAATGAAAATGCCAGTCAGGAAAAACAATACTGGTTTGTTATGAGGAGTAATATCCTTTTTTTATCGTGTGGGACCCGCACGGGTCATGACCCCATCGGGGCTACTGGTGAGGTGGAATTTGGGATTCGAACCGACTCAAACCACATGGTGTTCCGTCACAAGTGAGTCTATTGCAAGAGACTCCGGTATACCCTAGGAAGGAAGTCTTTGAGAACCCCGGCAGACCTTGGCCGCCTCTTAAACAGAAGGCAGCTACACCATGGCCCCTTCCGGTTTAGAGAGATGCACGCGGAACACATCAAGCCACCGTCTCGAGACTGCTTCTGCTAGAGTAACGGGCAGCCTCACCCCAGGCCAGCGCTCATGGATGCCGGAGATCGTTCTGCAATGAGGAATAATATCCTGAACATATTTTACTATTACAACAAAAGTCTACAACTAACCTTCTAGATGCTATTTAAGATTGAATATGTCAAAAAAAATAAATTTGCAAAGAATCTTTACTGCCAGATTACTACCAGACAGACAGACTACCAGATAACCTTTATGAGGACGGAATACGAGATAAATCCTTAAAAAGAGATAGTGGAGTGTTTAAGGTAGGGTTGCCAACTTTTTTTTTCAAGAAATAAAGTATATTTAGGTGTGAGAAGGATAGTAAACAGTATTTTAAGAAAATGAACAGTATTTTCTGTATTATTTATTTATTTAATGTTTTGAATACATATTTTCTTGAACTTCTCGCAGAACTTATTAATTTAGTCTTTTTGGAAAACCTCATATACCGCACCACAATTATAACTGTAATTAAAATAAATGAGAAGAGGGGGAGGGGGGGGATAGAGTGGGAATAGGGGAAGAGGGGAAGGATGGGAATAGGGGAGAGGGAAGGATTAGGCCCTCCGGTAACCTCACTCACGCGGCGAAATGCAATGCAAGCATTGCTGCACGGCCGGTTTTCTGTGAGGCCGTGGTAACGAGCGGAGTCGAACCGGCCCATACGTGCCGAAGCATGGCTCTTCCACATAACTTAACACACAACATAACACTAAACAGTCTTCTTTCTTCTTCCCTCCTCAGTTTCCTATTTAGTTCCATTTTAAAACGTATGATTCAGTATGTTGTCTCGTAATGATATGTGGCGACAATAACAAGATCACGTTTTACGATCCAATGCAATTTGAAAGGCCTTTACTTTATGTACCTACGTAACAAAACATTATCAATACAATAAACTGTGTAAGTAGAACTTTCCCCCTACTTTTGTTAAGTTTTTTTAAACCAATCGACTTCCGATCCTCAATTTGCAATCGCGTGGAAACTACCTGTCCATCTCGTAGCTTTTCATGATTGACCACTGCTTCTTCAAACAAAATTAACCTTTATTTCTAACGCAACAAGTTTTAAAACCTTATGAGTAATACTTTAATGACAGCTCGTGATATGCGTTCGAAAATTTTCAATTCAATTTGAACGTATTCTGTAAAAGATTAAGGTTGGTGTTCAGTTACATTAATAGAAGAGTAAGGCTGTTTTGACGTTGTGCTATTGGAGAATGCTTCCGTTAATAGAATTGTAATGAAGTAATGTCAGTGGCGATGCGGAGGTTGTGCACGTCATGCCCATCTCCTTACGTGCTCTGACGCGCATGCGTCCAGTGAATGGTATGGTCAGCATATTAAATGGAGCAATGTTTTTTTAGATACTATAGCGTTACACTTACCTCAATGATTTTAGGAAGTATAAAATTGTACTCAAGATATTTTATAACGTAATTAAAGGAGGACTCGGCCCTCCTATTGTGTCAGAGTTCCTCCTATTCACTTGGAGGAGAGTGTACGCTACTACCCTGTTGAGAACCACCTCCAAAGTACTTGCTAACTCGCTTATACTTTTTTTATGGGACAGGGGGCAGACGGGTCACCTGATGGTAACTGACTACCGCCGCCCATGGTCACCTGCAACTCAAGAGTCACAAGTTCGTCGCCGGCCTTTAAGGTGGAAGAAGTAGAAGGAGGGAAGGGGGGAAGAGGGGAAGTGGGGGAAAAAGAGGAAGAGGGAAGGGCCTCCGGTAACCTCACTCAGTCGGCGAAACACAATGAATCATTGCTTCACTGCCGGTTTTCCGTGAGGCCGTGGTATCTCCGGTCGAGCTGGGCCATACGTGCCGAGGCATGGATCTTCTACGATTATATTCTTCTACTTATGAAGATGTTAGCTATTTCTATCTAACCTTAAAAGCAATAGGATAAAACTAGTGACTTAATTCTTTTATAAATTTAGGTCAGTTTATAGTTGATCAAGCTTTAATTAATGATCTTTAATATGTCATACCCGTCACAGATCTCCTGTATAATGATAAAAGCTAGAATAGTTTAGAATAAATTTTATGTGACACAAATTAGAATTAGTTGACGTAAGATGTGGGAATGGGATATGCGCATTTGTATAAATTGCAGTTAAAAGAAAAAATGGCTTCCAGATAACCTTTATGAGGACGGAAAACGAGATAAATCCTTAAAAAGAGATAGTGGAGTGTTTAAGGTAGGGTTGCCAACTTTTTTTTCAAGAAATATAGTATGTTTAGGTCTGAGAAGGATAGGATAGGAAAATGAACAGTATTTTCTGTATTATTTATTTATTTAATGTTTTGAATACATATTTTCTTGAACTTCTCGCAGAACTTATTAATTTAGTCTTTTTGGAAAACCTCATATTCCACACACACACCACAATCATAATTGAAATTAAAATAAATGAGTAGCTCATTTGTTATCAAATTGAGATTCGCTCTGAAATTCGAGTCGCTAGACTCAAAGTCAAAAGAAAACAGTGTTTTGGATACTTTATTTTTGTTCAACAGTAAAAAGTATAATACAGTGAAAAACAGTAGGTATATTAAGGTTTTTAACAGTATAGTTGGCAACTCTAGTTTTAGGAGAATGTGTCTAAGAAAGTAGTAGTAGCTATATACATTATGTTCCAAGGTTTTAGGTACACATACCTATAAATAGTATATATAATGTAATACATAATATGTAATACATAGACCTTCACAGATATACATATTTACAAATAAAAATCAAATAAAAAAGGTGAAGTACATGAAAGCTTTCCTCATTTATTTGCTGACGCTACAAGAGAATGTGAGTGGGCATCTATATTTGCCGAATCTATTCCATCAAGAAGATAATAATTACTGTAGTACAGTTAAAGATTGTAGATACGGAGGCTTTGAAAATAGAGCAATATCGAACAAATCACTTTAACAACTCTATAGAGTGCCTTTTGTGATTGTAATGAACTGGCACTAGGAGGCGCCACTAGTTAAATCGTCTTACAAATTACGACCTTACATATTAGCTTTTGCACATCGCTTCGCTCAATCAATCTATCCCTCGAGTACAATACTTTTTTTCTAGATGAAAGATACAATAACCAATCTCTGGAACAAATTGTCGCCTGCGGTATTTCTGGACGGATACGACCTTCAAACCTTCAAGAAAAGAACGTACTCCTATCTCAAAGGCCGGCAACGCAGTTGTGACTCTTGAGTTGCAGGTGTCCATGGGCGACGGTATTCACTTACCATCAGGTGACCCGTCTGCTCGTTTGCCCTCTATAAAATTAAAAAAAAAAACTCAAGGTCGTTTACACCTGACACCTGTGTATGCAAAATTTCGGGATTATAGGTTGAAATGAATAGGATAATCATTTGATGTTAATTTCAATTTTAAAGCTCCACGAGTCCCTGAGAAAAAAGGTCTTAACAGGCACACAAACGGACAATGAAGTGATCCTATAAGGGTTCCTTTTTTTATGGTAAGGGGGCAAACGAGGTATTCTATGAGGCCGTGGTATCACTCCGGTCGAGCCGGCCCATACGTGCCGAAGTATGGCTCTCCCACGCATAGAAAACCTTCCTCCTTCCTTTTTCCTTTCCAGCTACTGAGTATAGAAAATAAAAGCTTCTTGAACTTCGCTTCGCTTCGTTTGAAAAAAAGAGTATGATAGATTTTCACACTACAGAAGACGAAAGAAGATATGGTTTTGTACGAATATTTTAACTAACATTATAAATGCGAATGTGAGTTTGTTTGGTTGTTTGTTATGCTTTCACGTCTTAACTACTCAACTGCGAGTCAAGACAAGAAAAGAAGAACCGTTCCAAAGGGAAAAAAGCTATTTATATTGGACACTGTAACCAGTGGCGTAGCGTGCCTTGGAGGGGCCCTGTATCAAAATTAGTTGGGGGGCCCAAATGAAGGGTAAAGATTTCTCACAAAAGAAACAAAAATGCTTTGAACAGGGGAAACCCGCAATAACCGATGTAGGATGTTGCCAACTTTTGGGCGCACGCTTAACCCGGGAAAAAAGAGATTGCTTTTTTGACTTTTGTCATTTCTGAAGTGAAAACTCTAAAGGCACGTATGACAGTTTTTTTACGTTTTTTTCCCGGAGAGCACGAGATTAAGTGACATTGTGGATAACATTTTACTAATTTTTGCTTACACACGTTAGGGGCCTCTGTAGCCCGGGGGCCCGTACGGCGGTAGCTACGCCCCTGACTGTAACCAACCTAACTCTTTAATATAATATTGTTTTTTTCCTGCATATGAGAAGTGTCCTCGGAGCTTAACAAGGAAGCAATTAGCCTTGGCAATTCAGGTATTACCAGAGTACCTGGTGGTACTCCGGTAATACCTAGATACCCGCTTCCTATAATGCCTATTATTTAATTTACCTTGGTAGTTGTATTTACGACTTTGTTGAAATGTTTATTACGAAAGCATTGATGTAACGAAGTGATATTTACATACTTAAGTGACTCATACAATATTCGTCATAAGCCGCGTTTTTTTTTTTTTTTTTTTTTTCGAGTATAGCTACATTACTGCGATCTGTATACATAGATAAAGATAAAACATTTCAGTAGGTACTCTTTCCTTCTCTGTTATTCTGATTTCCTATTTTTTAACGGGCTTTAGTGTTACCAAAACAAAGTTGGCAACATTATTCCCTACCGAACACTTTTCCCTGTCGACGAATAACGAAGTCGAATCGACCTCTCGGCCACCACTCGTTTATTTTTCTTATTACCATTTAAATACATATAAACTTAACATATATACAGTGAAGCTAGAGTCTAAAACTAAGACCATCTATGTATGTAATTTCTACATAAATAGCGAAAGATTAAATACACTTTCTAATAGTAGACCCCATTTTATCTTTGTATACTCTTTTTAGGCCTACCTCAGCTTTCTCCAATAACGTAAAAAAATCAGTTAGCAATTTTCGTGTCAAAATAGCATTGGCAAGTAAATACAGCAGATAAAATTATGGTTCAAATGTAAGCGTTTCGGATGAAAAACTGCGCTAGTAGCCAGGGCTGGAGACAACTCCCTGCCCTGAAGATCTCCGTTTCCTTCCGTTACTGGTCAGGGTTACGAGTATGCTGACGGTATATAGACCATAAACTCACCAGGTCTGTTTATATATTCAAATCCTTTATTTCGGACATGAGTTCATAGCGTTAGTATAAACAAAATAACTTAAAGGCTAGTATTAGTAATATATTATTTTTATAAGGCTATGGTCCTTAGCTGGTGTGAATCTTTGCCCAGTGGCACAGCAGAGAGGAGTCCCACCGATCTGTGAACACCTTCAGGAGGCTGTTAGTAGCGGTGCGCAACCGGCCGGCCATGGATGCGGTCCTCTTTCTTATAAAGGCGTAAAAATTGACAAATACTGCTTTACAGGAACATTCTTTCTTGCCGTAATTCTTGAAGCAATATTTAAAAAAAACTGTACTGAATATGCTGTCTTAAAGTTAGAAACATGACTCAGGGATTCCTCAAGCTCATTTTTCATACTATACAAATAAAATATTTATTTAAGATCATCAGTTACAACGAAAAGAATTCATCTCCACAACACAGTATCTTGATTTCTTAGAATAAGAATGGCAATGTACCTTTGTGTTGTAAAATGCGTACGGGTAAGACAATAAATCACGCAAAAGCGTTACTAATATTATAAGTAAGTAGTTTAGGCAGTTCATAACTCGTTTGAAAATATTTAAGTAATTTTATAAAATTTAATTTAGTTAAGAATTGGTTAGGAAGAAAATTATAACCTTCTAGCAACCCGCCCCGGCTTCCTACGGGTAGCAGATACATCTTCGATAATCATCATCATATTTCAACCAATTTACACAACACCTTAACAAATTATATACCTTCCTCATGAATCGCTCTACCTATTGGTGAAAAACGCATGAAAATCCGTTCCGCAATTGTTCTGTTTATCGCGAACAGACAGACAGACAGACGCGGCGGGGGACTTTATTTTGTAATATGTAGTCATAACTGACATTCAGGATTACCTGCTTTTACCGAGACATTCAATTATTCAGTCACTGAATGTTTACGGTAATATTTAAACGTCCCTTATCATAAAAATAATCATCATCATAATCATTAGCCTCTCAGCCATTCGACATCCCCTGCTGAATATAGTCCCCTGCTATGTTCAGCAGGGGACGTCGAATGGCTGAGAGGCTAATGATTATGATGTTGATGATGATTCATGCCTTTCCTAAATTGACCTAGTTGTCAATCATAAAAAGTGTAACATATTCCTAATTCCAAAAGAATATTTTTACTTTACTATGAACAAATTCATGACCATGACACATGAATGTAGGGTTGTAACTTTTTTTGGGAGAAATATAGTTCTTTTATACTTGCAAAAAATATAGTACTTTTAGTTACAGTTATAGCTCAAATGGCGACAATTGACATTTTTCGTACTATATTATTGTTCTATAATACATAGTACAATTGCTCAAATATAGTGCGATACTATATATATACCATACTATATATACGGGTAATAACCCTACATGAATGTATCATTTGAGACATAGACATACAAAGCAAACAGCCTTGCTAGTAACAATGTTAATTTCACAGGATAATTACTAAAACTACTACTTTTTTTCATTATATTTTTGCGAATATATTAATAT
This sequence comes from Euplagia quadripunctaria, assembly GCA_963859945.1. Classification (NCBI taxonomy): domain Eukaryota; kingdom Metazoa; phylum Arthropoda; class Insecta; order Lepidoptera; family Erebidae; genus Euplagia; species Euplagia quadripunctaria. The sequence continues at coordinate 3,686,599 of OY982574.1, read as the reverse complement.
ACCTATGCGTATTTGAATAAATTAATACACTTTAATTACAAGAAGATGTAGGAGTTAAACTAGTAATTATTACCTGTTAAATTACATTTCTGCGAGCACAGATTTCATTCGATTCCAAATAAAAAACCAGACAATAATTTAACCGTCGCAATCTGTCAGCGGCCGCTACAACATCTACAACATCAAAAACATTTACTTAATCTGTCAATTACATGTGTCTCGTCTCGAAATCTCAAGCCGGGGGGTTCCTTAACAGGTGCGGTGGCCTTAATTACCTTTAAAGTTTAGAATCGTAACTGTTTCTCGACGTTTTCGCACGCGCGACGTTTATACCACAGATTAAAGAACCACGAACGGATTACGCGCGCTAAAAACTATGACAGTGACAGTTAATTTGGCGGCAATCGGCTTATGTAGTTGACTAACATTACATAGATAAAAAATCATTGTAACATAGTCCGTGGGGGCTAAAATTAGTATTAGATTTTACTATGAATCCAGTCTTCTAGTTGATTAATTATATTATTGAGGGTGGACCTCTTACAGCTTGAATATTGTTTATCCTTATCATATCGCATTCCACAACCTATTTGAAGACGATTTGATCTAAACGCGTACCTTCTCAGATGCTAATCGATTTGATGCTCCGAATGTTAAGCGTAGATATATTATTTGATATAATCACAGCGAATGAAGATTATATAAAATGTTACCTGATATTTACCGGTAGCTTTGTTATAAGGTATGTTGCGTAGTAACAGATATCATAGGTAATTAAATTAGTCGACAATGTTTTGATGATGATAATGTGAGTAAAATTGCATCACTCACAATTGTTTGTTGTTTGAGTTTAAAAAGGCATGGGAATTTTATTGTTATGACAATGGAAGCATTTCCAGTAAATGTACTAAGAATAGAATCGTCATATTTAGATAATAAAAGCATTATATTCAGCTCAATATATTAGAGGGAAAATGTGTTGAAATCCTTGTATGTTTTCACTTTAACATCCTAGTTTATTTTTTGATAAATCTCTTGAAAATAGTAAATAATTTATTTATATACTTACTCACTTTTGCATATGAATAAAATGTTTTTTTAGGGTTCCGTTCCTCAAAAGAAAACCTCAAAGGATCACTTTGTAGTCCATCTTTCTGTCAAGCCCCTTTTTCTCAGGAACGCGTGAAGGTATCGAGTTAAAATTAACTTCATTTAAAAAATCAAGCTAGTAAGTCAAAGTAACAATCAATCAAAAAGATACGGCCATTTAAGCCTATAAATTTAACCAATTTGAAATTCAAATTAATTAATTTAAAAACCTACAGGGTTGTATAGAACCATGAAATTCAAGGTCTCACAGGACAGGTAAATAAAAAAATCTGAAAGTCATTAATTAATTTTTCTTATATCACATGAAAATATTCTTTGCAATTACAAAACTATTCTGCACTTGGAAAATTGATTGTGACGATTTGGAACTGCAAAGTTAAGTTTACCTTTTGGGAAAAACGGGCAAATATCTTCGAGGACCGATTTCCGAGATGGATGAAGTATCTAGTTTGTTTGCTTATGGTACCTTCGGCGCGCGAGTCAGACTCGCACTTGTCCGTTTTTTTATAGGGCTAGTATTTAAATCATTGAGTTTTACAGACAGTGGATATTTTGTTCTCAAATTCAAAACTTCATGTAAATGCACTTTAAGATATTTATATTTGCTAAGTTAACACTGGATACAGTAGATTTCAGCTCGAACCACAGCTGCCTGACTAGGAAAGTATTTCCTCCCTACAAAAGGCTGCTAACAACACAACACAACTCAACAACGCCATTAATCCAGTGCTATTTTTACACGACTGCCCAAAAAAAGAGTGTAATATTTTCAGGGTTCATGTGTGTTTCTTTACTTCACCGTAACTTCTAAATTCATCAACAGATTTGGAGGTACATCATCCCGAGTGACACAAACTATAAGTTTTTCGAAAAACAAAATGGCGGCTTTATGGCGGGTTTTTTCTTTCGTTTATTAATATATTTTTGTTTTACTGATGAATATATTGGTATGGGCTTCATAAGAGTTGAAGCAGATATGCTTGACACTACGCGGGCCATGTGACAATTAGCGAACCCAGTTTGTAGTGATTTAAGTCACATCCAAGACTTGGCTTTTGCAATTACATGGTGCGCTAATAAAGACTTCGAAATAAATAGGCTAGTTGGTCTAGTGGTTATTTATCCTCTGCAGAGCCCAGAGGTCGTGGGTTCAGTTCAGGACAAATAATTTTTATTTATATCTCCATTGAAGAAAATGTAATACAGACATGTTACGTTTATACAGACATGACAATTGGCGGTCTTATCACTCAGGGTGATTTCTTCTAACAACCTTCATACGGATATTGTCAAATTTAGTTGCGGGTAGTCTGTGGTGTTACATTATGTGACGAGCACGATCAGTCGGTCTGTTTCGGGGTAAAATTTATCTATAATTATGTATGTATTTAGTAATATATGAGTATGTTTATTAGAAATCTGGTTACTACAGTACAGGCTCTGAATAGTTTGCGATCAGACGGCCATGTGTGAGGTATCTATCCATATATATATAAATCAATGCCACTTTTCGTTGTAATTTTATAACTCAAGAACGGGCTCACCTATCCAGACCAAAATTAGTAGTAGTAAATGGTTTATGTGAAGTTTGCACAAAAAAGAAAACTTAACGAGGGACTTACGCGGGTGAAACCGCGTGGCGCAGCTACTATCATTATATTAATACGTGAAGAGAGTTCTTTGTACCCCTTTGTAAGAAAATTTTGCAAACGCAGTAACGTGAATTTTGGAATATTTACAGTTTATATAGGTATAAAAGAAGTGAAGGAAGCTAAAATGTTTAAACAATATGTTTTACAACTTTAAAAATTACCTGAAAAAGGCTTAATGAAATTACACGCGTCCGGTATATTTAATTACCTGTCAGTAGTCAGTAAGTCTATACAATGACAGCTCAAGTTATACTGACCAATTAAAAAACCATGATCGAAATTCGACCACCACGCGATATTTAGTTATTATTATAACTTGAACGATCGCAATTTGACTACACTTCTTTTCTTTTTTTTTATGGTATAGGGGGAAAACGAGCAGACGGGTCACCTGATGGTAAATGACCACCGCCGCCCATGGGCACCTGCAACTGGAGAGTTACAAGTGCATTGCCGCCCTTAAAGGTGGGAGTAGGAGAAGAGGGGGAGGGGGGAAGAGTGGGAAGAGGTGGGAGAGGGGAAGGACGGGAATAAGGGAGAGGGAAGGGTTAGGGCCTCCGGTAACCTCACTCACGCGGCGAAATGCAATGCAAGCATTGCTTCACGGCCGGTTTTCTTATAACTAGTACTCAAAATATTAATTTTAATTAAAACAGTGTAAGGAATATCTTTTAATCGCATATCTCTCTATACCTTACGCACCTGGATAGGTCACGGTTCGTTCGACGGAAGCCCATACCGAAACGTCTACTGGGCAAAAATGTTAAGTGCCTTCAATCATTACTCAGTAGCGAGAAAAATAATCGGAACTAGACAAATGGTAAAGGCCAATGTTGCATTTGTGTGAAAGCGAGCAACACAGTCCTGCCTATTACGCAAAAATAAAATGTACTAGATCGATATGGAATGGCCGGCAGTTTTAAACACGTTTATGGTCGCTACTCCGCTCCTAATGATCGCAGCGTGATGATAAATAGCCTTTAACCTTTTTCAAGAATTAGGCTATCGAATGTAAAAAATTCAAAATCCAACCAACAGTTCCTGAGATTTAGTGTAGATAAATTATGATTGGGATGTACTAACCCACCAAAATATAGTGTTCAATATTTTGTCAGTTTCCTTAAGTAAGTACATTCTTTAACATAATTAACTAAGTTGGTAAATAATTTATTTATTTATTTATTTATTTCTCTTTATTGTACACCTTTAATTAGTAAATAGTGCAAATATAAGTTACAAATGTTAAGGTATAACAATCGGCGGTCTTATCACACACGGCGATTTCTTCCAGACAACCTTTGTACGGATATTGTCAAATATAATTGAGGGTAGTCTGTGGTGTACAATATAAGGTTATGTTAATATACTGTAAACTGAATACTATACATAACCATAAACGTATCACATACATATACCAATATTAATATTACTTACACATACACTAAAATATATATACATATGTATAATAATATAATTAAAAAGTATTTATAATGACAAATAATAATCCTTCACTTGTTTTTTAAATGACTGCAAGGTTTTGGCTTGTCGAATTGTTTCAGGCAAGTTGTTCCATAACCTGACCGCTTGCACTGAAAAGGACTTGTCTGTGAACTGAGTGGAATGTCTCGGCATTTTCAGCTTTAAATTCTCTGATGATCTCAGGTCCCTGCAATGTGTGTTGTGTAGGAACTCAAAACGTTCCTTAAGATAAGAGGGAGTGTGAGGATGGAACAGAGTACTGTACAAAAGAGAAAGAATATGAACATTCCGGCGAAAGCGTATAGGTAGCCAGATAATGTTATAGCAGCAAGCATGAAACTCTGGCCCTTCACCAGACCAGTCCAAGCAAACTATTATTTAATTTAAAAAAAGTTGCAGTCAAGTTTTAGCATTCCTACCACTCACTTATTTATCATAAATCACTACATATTATAAAACAAAGTCCCCCGCCGCGTCTGTCTGTCTGTCTGTTTGCGATAAACTGAAAAACTACTGAACGGATTTTCATGCGGTTTTCACTAATAGACATAGTGATTCATGAGGCAGGTTTAGGTGTATAATTGGTTAAGATTTTATGTAAATTGATTGAAATATGTTGAAGATTGTTGAAGATGTCTCTGCTACCCTTGCGAAGCCGGGGCGGGTTGCTAGTTAATTATAACTTGTTTTAACAATAACAGAAATCACCATTTTAACCGATAGGGAAACACCTTGAGAGCGAAAACCTCGCCATGGGAAGGCAACGTGTGTATGACTCATGTGTTGAAACACTTTCCGGAGAATGATAAGCGATTAGTAGTATCTATAAACAACTCTCGGTTTTCCCGTCAACGGCCAGTACGGGTTTTAAGTTTGCGACCGTGAACTGCTCGTGCTTACACTTCCCAAGCCATCCGTATAAGTAAAATCCCTTTCCTTCCATTGCCTTTCGTTCTTACCTACCTTTCCCTATTAATATACTTTCAATATTCCAATCTTTCATTCCCAAAGTACCCGATTGACGGAAATAAGCTTGCCCCGTATTACGTGCGTGGGACAAAAATATAGTTGTCAAAATGTGGATGTTTTTATTTTTACACGCTTTATATTAGCTTCACTTGTATGTTTGTATGTTTGTTTGTTTGTAACCGATTCCTGTGGGCGCGATTTTGACCCACTTTAAACGGCCAGATTTCACTCAAATTTTACACACCTGTCAAAGACCGATGACAATGCAATTATTCGATAAAAAAAAATATTTTTTAGTTGAATTTTCTATAAAAGCGTGTTTTTTAGTTTTTTAAACTATAATTATTTTGAAGGGATACAGTAAGTGTATGTTTGACGTATGTATGCATAAACAATCGAAGAAGCAGTGATAGTATAACGAAGTATAATTATGTATTTTTTTGTGGAATTAACGCGATCACAAAAAGGTATTACATACCTCTGAATTGCCACACAATTGCCGGCTGTGTGAGTCAGCCTGTGACCACGGCCAGTGCAACCTGGTCGAAACGTCAGACAAGTCAGAGGTATATGTTTTCATAATTATATCATGGAACGCGAAAGTTTAAAAGTTGATATTCTAATGTAGTTTTTATATTATCTTTTTAAAGACAACTCCCGGTACGGAATACACAGTGTATTATTAAAGACTTTACAAACACAACTTACGAACACGAAGTACCTAGGAGAATCAGAATTATTGTTGCAAAAACGGGGAAAATTTACAAACGTGGATGAAGTTGCGCGGGTCAGCTAGTATAAAAATATAAATGTCTGTGTACAGGTGTTATTATGGTGACATATACAAGATGTGGTCATATTTTAGGGTCACATAGAAGACCCCGTTATTTACGAGGAAAAACTTTTGGGAAATTCGTGATTTTTCATACAGAAATCTAATTTTGAAACTGACAAATTGAATGTGATTGTGTAAATCGATTGGTGCAATTCGATCGAAACGTCGGGTAACCAAGTAAGGTATACCTTGCAATTATTACAGCGATCAAGTCCCGATTTACGCTTCTAATATGTAAAATCGCGAAAGTTTAAAACAATTATGACAAATTAAATTAGACAATTGACCGATAAAACTAATATTTTGTAAGGGAGACAGACAGCTGACATTAATGAAACTAAATGTATTGAATCAAGGATGTTGATGTCCAGATTTGTCAGAAAATGTCTGCATCAAAAATAAAACCACGGAAATATATATTTTTTTCTTTTTTATGTCATAGGGGGTAAACGGGCAGACGAGTCACCTGATGGTAAGTGACTACCGCCGCCCATGGGCACTTGCAACTCAAGAGTCACAAGTGCGTTGCCGGCCTTTAAGGTTTGAGTAGGGGAAGGAGGGGTGAGGGGATAACGCTCCTAAAATTTAGCAAGACATGTCTGTAACAGCCCCTATATACATCTGAACTGTTGAAATTTAATTTCGTTGCCTTTGATCATTCTCAACCAACAGAAACGAAGACGCGAGTAAAATTAAACATCACGAAAGAGCAAGTTTTGTTATAATACAGTTTGTTCTAAATTTATAATTTTGCATAGATCTACGATAGCGTGTGTCGAATGACTGCTTGCTTGTTAAGCATGAGCATACTTTTTTTGTAGAGAAACAAAAAACGTCTCATCTATATCTGTGACCACCAGCGCTCGTTACGCCGCGATGATCATAAACTAATATAAACTGGGAATTCCACAAAAAGGCATTATTTGACGTGAAAGCTAAACTACCGTCACCGTTATATACATAGTTAAATGTATACTTCAGTCTATAAAGTGTATGTCTTTAATGGAATCAAATATTCGTGGGACAGCCATGCTTCGGCACGTATGGGCCGGCTCGACACGAGTGATACAACGACCTCACAGAAAATCGGCAGTGCAAGCATTCGACGCGTGAGTGAGGTTACCCTAATCCTTTCCTCTCCCCCTCTTCCCACCTCTCCCCTTTTCCCCCCTTCCTCAACTGTCACCTTAAAAGCCGTCAACGCATTTGTGACTCTTGAGTTGCGGTGCCCATGGGCGGCGGTAGTCATTTACCATCAGGTGACCCGTCTGCTCGTTTGCTCTCTATACCATAAAAAAGACCTAAAATATTAAAAGAGTGTTAGATAGATAGTGCTCTTTTGTCTTTGCTTTCTTTACTTAATAAGGTTGTAGAATTAATAGGTTGTCAACATCTTTATTTTTTTTTTATTTATATATCGTTGAGTTTCCAGGCAGTTTAAATTTAACTAGAATTTGATGCCTATTTGAATGCGAATTTGCCCATGCCCGATAACCGACAATGGCAATTATAAATTTTATTAGTTGTAGTCGATTTCGTCGATTTTATTCCACTTCACTATTAGCTCTGGTTAGGTTGAAGTGTGCGAAGGCAGCTGGAAACACCAGACAGCCAGTGTCACTCAGGATGATGTATGTGAGGATTCTATTGATGCCCCATAAAGAACAATAAAGTCCTCGAAAACATTGTAGATACTAGTTTTTTGGGCAGTCGTCTAAGAACTGGAATAATTTATTGATCTTTCTATGTTCATTTAGGAATATGATTCAAACGTTTAAGCATTCTTCTCACTGTGGATCGCTTAGTTCATGATCGTGACGTACCAATTTGTCAAGCGTATTTATTTGACCAATTTGCTGCAAATTATCTAACACTTTTTTGACAATTACATCTAAAGCGTACCTACGCTAGATTAACCGCAGTTTTTAATAGTTGATCTTCCAGTATATTCACCAGTTTCTTAATCGTTGAATAGTGTATTAGAGTCTGCGCGGAAAAAGAACCGTCGTAGGATTTGAGGGCGCAGCAGTGTTAATTTACCTGCTATGTTGACAACACCGATATAGTTCGACAGTAAACAATACTGTATAATACAGTAAACAATAATGACGTAACAGTGTAAAAGGGTAATTTAGCACTACTGCGACCTCAAATCCTACGACGGTTCTCTTTCCGCACAGACTGTACTGGCATAGTGTGCTCAAATTGAAACCCGGACTGGTTGGCGAGAAGACCGCTTATTAAAAAGGTTGATGGAAATAATAAAAACGTCTCGTCTGTAACAAATTCTGATAATGACATCTTGAGGTTTACGCTTTTAAGCCTACTGCTCAAACGATCATTATGACATTTTTACAAACACGTTGTCAGGAGTACAGGAAAAAATATAGGATACGTTTCATGCAGGAAAAAAGTGATGTTCCCGAAGAATAAAAAAATAAGTTTAACGCGAGCGAAGCGGCTTGCAAATATGTATGTACCATTTTATGTATAAATAAGCGGCGTTAAATGGCTTTCTTAAATTGTTAAAGTTTTTAGGTAATCCTACTAATATTATGATTATGAATGTGAAAGTTTGGATGACTGGCTGTTTGTTACCTTTCACGCAAAAACCACTGAACCGATTGCAATGAAACTTGGTATGTAGATAGCTGGAGACCTGGATTGACGCATAGGCTACTTTTTATACCGATATTACCACGGGATCGGGACATACGCGGGTGAAACCGCGGGGCGCAGCTAGTACAATATTAAACAAAAATGTCAGTAAAGGTAGGTAAAGATTTTAAAGAACTCTATGTATGAATGTCACCATAAAAACACGCCTAGATAGTAATAGATACTTAAGTACGTTAAGGGTTCATAAGTCAAAGTAGACTACTTCTCAGCCGAAGCTGACTAGCACTTGATCTGTGTCTGGGTGTAATTTATCTATGGTATGTATGTATTTAATAATATATAAGTAGGTGAATCAGCAGTCTGGTTACCATAGTACAGGCTGTCTAGTTTGCGATCAGACGGTCGTGTGTCACGTGTCTCATGTCATCATGTCATCTATATATTAATACGTGAAGCGAAAAACTTTGGATCACTTTTTACGAAAATTGGGAGGAGGGGGGACGGAGGAGTATGAAATTTCGTACACTTATAGTTTATACAGAGAAAAAGTGACGAATACTAAAATTTTTGAACAATATTTGCTACAAAGTTAAAAAAAATGCAAAAACGGGTATATACAGCTATGAGTGTCCAGTATATATTTTGATCTGTCATGGTACAAAAGTCTATACAATGACAGGTCAAGTAATATTGGCCAATGAAATAAACCATGGTCGAAATTCGACCACCACGCGATCTCTAGTTATTATTATTACTTCTTGATGCCACACGAGTCACAACACACAATACAATGACGATCTAGATTCAAGGGGGTATTACGGAGGTTTCATTACCTGCTCTGCCGGATACCCAATCAGTACATTCAGTCAGTCACCACCGGTCGCTGCAGTCAGTCAACACTAGGGCTGCCATTCGTCCGGGTTTCCCCGGATTTGTCCTAGTTTAGAGGGCGTCCGGGGAGCGTCCGGGCCGGGTTTTCAAAAAGTGTCCGGGTAAAACCCTCTGTGCCAAGAGACAATTATAATTGTTAGATGAATAGTTAACAAGCTAAAATTCGGAATCGGCGTTTTTGGTGCCCGGGAAAGAATCTCGATTTCACCCATGTGTCCGGATTTTTTTAAGTTTTTGTCCGTCGTCGGCAATTTAAGTGATGGCAGGCCTAGTTAACTCCAGTCAGTCATTAGACGCGCTCTTTGAGCATTCAACTACTACATTTAAGGGGTGATTATTCACGATTTAATGAAGTATAGTTATTATGAGCAATATAACTTTCACTCTAAATATGAAAACTGAACAATTTTACAATAATTTGCTCTAATTACTAAATTCACAAGTGGCGGCCATTAACCATTTTAAGTGTTTTTTTTTATATTAACAACACCCAATCAATCTATTAATGAATTTAAAGAGTGCCTTTCTAAAGACTCATCTCAAATTGGTCACTCATCAACTGGCACTTACTACTTCACACTAATTTGACATAGTTAGTAATTCGCTAGCGACTGTAGATTCATTCAGACATACACTCACGCTTGTTACCCCGACGTGGTAGGCAGTATAATTTGGACCCACTCACGTAATAGGAGACAAGCATATTGCCGTCGACAGGGCATTTTGGGGATTTTAAGTGTGATTTTTATTACTTAATTTGGATAAATAAACAGTGATAAATTACAAATCTTATTACTTTAAACGAGCAATTCTTGTAATATGTATTTTTATGTATGTATTTATATTTCGGGTATCTCGAAAACGGGTCGAACGATTTTGATGAAATTTTGTATACAGATACAGTTTTGCATTTTAAGTTCAACTGCATAGTTGTGTTTCCTGTAAAACGCAATTTTACAAAAATGTAGATTTTTCAAAAAGCTATAAGTACTTGTCATTGTAAGTACAAATTGTCTTATAGATAAGGTTAAATTTACCACCAATATCGTTTATCATAAGTTCCATGACCCAGAAAATAAGTGTATGAACATCTAACCTCTATCATTCTCAACATTATTCAATTTTAATTTAAGCGTACTGCCTGTAGCAGAGATAAAGAAAAAAAAGAAAAAGTTAAAAAAAAAAAATTAGGAGGATATTGATAGAGAAAGGTAGCTAAGAAGGGAAGGCAATGGAAGGAAAGGGATATAGAGATAGATTGGGGAGTAAGCAATAGCTCAAGCACCTGTTACTCCAACTGACTGTTGTCGCAAGGTCCAAACCCTTTAACGTTAGATATATTTGATACTAGCAGCGCCCCGCGGTTTCACCCGCGTAAGTCCCGATCCCGTGGGAATATCGGGATAATAAAAAACCTATGCGTTAAGCCAGGTCTCCAGCTATCTACATACCAAGTTTCATCGCAATCGGTTCAGTGGTTTTTGCGTGAAAGAGTAACAAACATCCATCCATCCATCTATCCATTCATCCAAACTTTCACATTTATAATATTAGTGGGATGTCTAACATGAGAAGTGTCGATCAGTCGCCTAACTAGTTCCTTATAAACGGTACGGGCACTCGGACGGACTCCGGTATTTACGCCGTTTGAGGCTTTCTGCTGATGTAGCTGCAACGCCAGCTCAACCAGCTGTACTTGGAAGATGTGATGGCGCGAGGGTATCAACGCAGGTTGCGTCCCACACCAAAGGCCTACCCATCTTCCATGGCAGTAACGACATACCATAAAAAAATATTAACGATCTGTTTAAAATAATTAATAATTTAAAATAATTTCTGCTTTCACTCAAAGCGCTGCATGTATAGCTTGAAAGAAAGGCGTAGCTTGAAAACAAGATCAAGTTTTCTCACCACCATAAAAAACAACAAATACACTAAGAAAATATTTACGTGTGCTTTACAAATAAGTACTTGGTTATTAAAAAAATACAATAAAAATATATATTTTAATTAGTCATTGGAGAGTGATTCGTTGATTTAGTAGGTACATGCCTTAAATAAGAGCTGGTTTAAAAATAAGTTTATTTAAATTTCTGCCAACGCATCGTTATTACAAATCCTGCATCGTTCGTCAATACAACAAATCCATCCATCAGACCCTGAAAACCATCTAGGTCAATCTAGACAAATCCAAGAAAACCAAACACCATGAAATTATGTTGAGTAATTAAATTTAAATTTCCTATGGCCATCATCCATCCATCAGACTTGTCAAAACCAATCTAACAAGCCCAAACACTACGGAGTTGGATGTTGAGTAAATATAGAGTTCCTATGGTCACCTTCTGGATCCATCATGAGCCCACATCCATCATACATATATTATTGCATTAACACCGAATACAGAGCAAGTTAAATAAAAGTTATATTTTTATATATCGTGTTTTAGTGTTTAAACTTTTTTTGAATTGAAGAGCAACTCACTTAACGTTATCGTAAATTAATACTAAAATACCAATGTCGACACAAATCTGCTTTTTCAAACGGTGAAGAAATCCTATTACAGACTAACATGTAAGTAATTACAACATTAGTTATATCTGTAAAATAACAGTATTTTAAGAATTACAGTCCATTTTACACAACTAATTGGATGATTTCTTCATTGATAAAAAAATAACTCGAACTCTTTGGTCAGTTGAGGTAAAAGTAGACAGTTAAAAAATACTATAAAAAATCATTATGAAAACGTATTTAATTTTAGAATCGTTCGGTTAGTTACAGTTTTTAATAGGCCGGCACCAAACAGTATAGGCAGAAAAGTATTTTTATTACTGACAACCCTCATCGCAATTCAAAAACTACTTCGAATCGAATATTTTTTATTACTTAGAGATCGCCTGATAGTCGAATTGCGACTATAATTAATTTTGAAAGTATTGTTTTATTTCATTGATTTATTTGTAACATAAATAAAACTATTATTTCCAGTATAAGTAGAACTGTCATTGTATCCGTAAGTAAATGACAGGTCAACATGTATACTGGATTTGTGCAGTTTTTCGTAGATGTTTTCACATAATTTTTAAATTTAAAACACATATTGCTTAAAAATGTTGGCTTTCTGCATTTGTTTTACATATAAATTTGAAGTACTACAAATTTCACTTTCCTCTGTCCGGAAATTTGCTTAAAAAGGGGTACAAAGAATTATCTTCGACAGATATATAAATAGATAGATAGATAGATAGTACTCTTTATTGTACACCAAACACATGATATAAATACATTAAAAAAAAACAACTGAAACATGAAATGCACAATGGGCGGCCTTATCACAATAAGCAATATCTTCCAGGCAACCTTTGGATGGACAGGACTGTAATGATTTAGTGTGGGCGGTTATGGTGTCAAATATATACCTTTTTTTTATACCATGAAGTTTTAAGTCTAAGGACACAAGCAAAGATCCTAATGACAAGGGATTACCGTACCTATAATTGTTCACTTAACCCGGTCAGGTGGCTGCAAGGGTAGATATTTCACCTGCCTGCCTAAAATGACCGATGTCTTCATAACTTTTTGGTACGTTGCTGAACTACGAGTTTGTTGACATCGCTCTACGTACAAACTAAGCAAGCATTTCCTCTTTTTAACCGACTTCCAAAAATAGGAGGATCGACTGAATATTGTTTTTTTTTCGTGTACATGTTAAGCGATATCTTCGCCATTTGTGAACTGATTTCAATCAAAATTTTTTTAATACAATTGGTTGTACTCAACGTTGGTCCTACTTAAATTTGAAGAAAATGTTACACCTGTAAGGAAGGCAACCAAATAGTAGAAAATAAAAAAAAAAATTAATCAAAATACGTACAAGTTTAAATATTATTTAAAAAACCGCTACAGGAAGTTACGGGCGCGGGTGTCCAGTATATATGTTGACCTGTCATCATACAGCAAGTCTATGCAATGACAGCTTAAGTTATACTGGTCAATGAAATAAAACAAAACCGTTAAAACTTAATGAATTATGGTCGACCACCAGGTGATCTCCAATATTTTATTATAACTTGTTTAAAAAACATTAAGTAGCAGTACCTCATCAATTTGGTTAATTTATTTGATGAGTAATGGGAGTGCGCTTCACGTGAGGAGCGCTCGCGTGACGATAACGACCTGAGCCTTCCTGACCCGAGGCACTGCTGCTGAATATGCTTTGAGCATTCAAAGGTCTTTCACACACGAACACTGATACGAAAACATATCATTAACAACAGTTGTCTTGTGATCAATTGGTTAAGGGTTCGAATCCCACCCAGTACACTATCGAGGTGAACTAACTCCTAACACAAGAATTAAGCTTAGCTGGATGGGTTAACAAGAATACTAATAGAGTCAAGTGCGTTGCCGGCCTTTAAGGTGGGAGTAGGAGAAGGGTGGAAGCGGGATAGGTGAAGGGAAGGCTGGAAGAAGGGGAGGGGGGAGGGAAGGGTTGGGGCCTCCTGTAACCTCACTCACCCGGTGAAAAGCAAGGCAAGTATTGCTTCACTGCTGGTTTTCTGTGAGGCCGTGGTGTCGCTCCGGTCGAGCCGGCCCATACGAGCCGAAGCATGGCTCTCCCACTATAAGCATGTTGTGTGTCAAACAAGTTAATAATATTGTTAAAAAAAAATATTAAGAAACGACAGCAGTTTCTTTATATCACTAAGTTGAATGGTAGGCTGTCATGGAGCCCTGACGACCTTAGTCAATAGAAAAATAAAACAACTATAGTCTTATTTTTAACACGCTTTTTATTGACTTCACTTGAAACGAGGCCTGCCATCACTTCAATTGCCGACACTTTACAAGCTCTTCAAAAATCCCGGACACGTGTGGGAAATTGAGATACTTTCCCGGACACCTTAAAAAAACGCCGATTCCATTTTTTTATTAAATTAAACAGCTTGTTCATTTAATAATTATAAGTTGCGCCTGGCACATAGGGTCCGGGTTTTACCCGGACCCTTTTTTGAAAACCCTGCCCGAACACCCTCTACACTAGGACAAATCCGGGGAAACGATGTAAATAAATGTTGCCAGTCAATTTTATCCTACTTCTAATTGTCGTATCGAAATGTACCTTTAAACCTTTGTATGTATATGTAGTTTAGATGACAATACTAAAATTTGGCATCTTGGAGTTGATCTGATGATGGAGCTAGAAGGTGGATAGTGGTTATCTTCAGTGGTTTCTAGTAAAGCCCTCGAGTTTGGACTCATATGATTCGTTTTAACGAGTCCAACAGATTAGGCTTGGTAACGAATGTTTGATGATGAAGTCAGGAAGTGGATAGTGCAACTCTATTTTAGCTTTTTATTTATTTTTTCTAGACTATAATTATTTGTTGTTATTTATACTATATATCTTTGTATATATATTTCTTCTGTACGTGTGTATGTCACTGAACTCCTTCTAAACGGCTGGACCGATTTTAATGAAATTTTTTGTGTCTTCAGGTGGATTTGAAAATGGTTTAGATTCACAATTGGACCTGGTAGATGGCCCTGCAATAGGGATAGATAGGAAAATTTACAAATGCAGACGAAGTTGCGCGGGACAGCTAGTAATGTTATAAAGCTGAAGAGTTGGTTTGTTTGTTTGGTTGAACACGCTAAACTCAGGCACTACTGATTTGAATTGAAAAATTCTTTTAGTGTTGGATAGCCCATTTATTGAGGAAGGCTATAGGCTATATAACATCACGCTACAACCAATAGGAACGGAGCATCAATGAAAAATGTTGCAAAAACGGGGAAAATTTACAAACGCGGACGAAGTTGCGCGGGTCAGCTAGTTTATACATATAATAGATGTAGAACACGGGTAAAATGGAGAAAAACTAGTAAGAATATAAAGAACAAAGTGATCTAATTGCAGAACCAGAACCAGAATGAGCGGCGGTAGCGTAATGGCTAAGGCGTCGGACTTGCGATCGAGTGGTTGCGGGTTCGAACCCCCACCCAGTGCACAACCGACGTGAACCCACTCCTAACACAAGTATTTAGCTTAGCTGGAGGGGTTAATAAGAATACTAGTAATTAGTGACCCACGTTACTAGTAGTCTTTTTTTTTAACAAATAAAAAATGAAAAATAAAGAATAGGTAAACATAACGTATCGTGAAGTGATGTTTGCAATGAAATTAAAATAGTAGATTCCTTCAATTTAATGGCGAAGTATAAGAGCAACAACATAATGCAATCAATGTGTTATTGTTCTTCGTGAAAAACGGATAGGTATTTTAGGACGTACTTAATGGAGTGCCTTAAAAAGAAATTGTTTTGTTTTAATTCAAGTTTAATATATAACACAAATTATAAGTTAAAACTAGGACAAACACTCATCAATATCCTTTGTTTCTTACACCTGGTGAGAAACATTTCGCTCTTAAGCTGGATGACAAGATATTAGCAGTTATTTATCTGGCAGTAATAAATATTAGCGCTGGGTGGTTCACTCATTTCAGGCGCAGTATTGCACACCATGTCCTTTTAGTCGGGTTAAGTCCGACATACGGCCTTACCAATAAGCCCGGTGAAGTATTCACCCGTAAGGGTTTCCAAACAAAAAAAAAGATTGTTCATTCGATAACATTTATTGGAAGGAAGAAGTAAAATTTGCTGCTATGATCTATTAAAGAATATCTTCAGATAGCAAACTTTGAAACTCAAAAATAATTTAACGTAAGTAAAAACTCTGATCGGTCACACTTTTAACAAAGAAAATCCGTAATATTTCTAACTGACTTTCTTCAAGTTATTTTTATTTATTTTTCGTCACTTTTAATTTAAATTTTAAGCTTTTGCTAAATAAACGTCGATAGATCTCTAAGATTCCTGAGACTTTGCGTAGCGAAAATTTTATAAAAAGTTTAGCTTACTTTTTCAACAAAAAAGAAAACAGTAACGGTGTCCAACAGACATTTAATTCAACCATTAAAAATCAACGGTCTCTATATAGCCAAAAACAAGCCGTTGCACTGGCCATCGACAATAGGTAACTATAAAAAAAGAATTTACCAAAGAGATTGCTTCGAGACAAGCGAGACGCGCGCCAAAAAACTGGCGCCTTTTACAAAAGATTTAAAAAAAGTGGTTCCAATAAGAAAAAATGTGAATCGATATCCAATCGAGTGGGCATCGGGATCAGAGGCAGAACGTGCGTGACAGTCCACGCGCGGTGAATCGATCCGCGTAGCGCGAGCCGGCGACACTATGCAAAAATCGATTTTATATCGATGAAAGTGTAGATTATATCCAACCATTAATATTTTTAATCGATTTTCGAAAAAAGATCTGAAAATTGATTGGTTTATGTTTATCCAGCAAAACTGCGAGCTCTTTTAAGTTCCTGGAATTATTAAAATTTATTAGGTGTATATAAACTGACGCGTATATATATAACATGCGTATACGTATATACGTATATAATAAGTAGTCTACAGAAAATTGTTGGAATTTTAGTCAAATAAATTATATGTGCAGGAGAAAATGTAATTAACTTACCACTGGTGAAGTGGTGAATGCAACGAATGATAGCACTTATATTTTTTATTCCAATTTGATATAATTATTATTTTTTACTAAAGGTACTCTGGATTATTTTTATAAGTTTTTTACCGTTTTGGCTGCAGATTCCTCTTTATCATTTTAATACACATTCCTTCGATACTGAGATAATTATCTATAAAATCACTGGGCAAGTGCAAGCAAACGCACTCCAGCAAACTCGTCCGCATTCCGACAATCAAAATTCATAAATTATATAGGTTTGGTAATCCCCGAACATTAGTCTATCGAAAAGCCAAGTCAAATAATTGACTTACCTAAAAAAAAATGATAAATATGACGGCGCGTGCTGCGTAAACTGATTAAATCTAACCAGTTTACGCAGCACACGCCGTCATATTTATAATTTTTTTTTAGCTAAGTCAATTTCTTTTTTTTTTATATTTAACAAGGTGTCAAATATTTTGTTTATGGTTGAATTAGCAATGAAAGTTTTTTATGTCATGATTGTATCGTAAAAGTAGTTTTATTTTGAGCGGTTAACACCGGATGGAGTTGATAATTTGTTTTGTTTTTGTTTTTTTAAAAGACAACTCTCGCATTAGGAATTACTCCTGTGTCGCGGGGAACTTTACAAACATACAAACAACGGACACAAAGAACACCCAGACTGTGGTAGGAATGGCAGTGGGGCTCTCTTTAGTTGGATAGCTGACAACAGTCTTCAAATCTATTTATTTATTTGTTATATTTGTTGTATTATTGAATATCGCATATATCGTATTTCTTTTTGTGGGATTACATACGCCAACAATGGTCGATCAACGTGACGAAATAGCGGATTATTAGAATACCCAGTTTGGCGATCCGATAAATAAATAAGTAAGGTACTTACTTACGTATCACTATATATTATAAAACAAAGTGCCCCACCGCGTCTGTCTGTCTGTTTGTCTGTTCGCGATAAACTGAAAAACTACTGAACGGATTTCCATACGGTTTTCACTAATAGGAAGAGTGATTCATGAGGAAGGTTTTGGTATATAATTTGTACCCGTGCGTAGCCGGGGCGGGTTGCTAGTATACACGTAATATATACGTAAGGTACTTAAACACTTAAACAGGTCTTTCCAAAAGGTCTACTTCATATTTATTTCCTAGTTAAAATAGTGGCAAGAAAATGTGGTAATAACAAATAAACTTAATTCCTTACTTTTGGAGTCAAATTTCATACCTCATTCGCATGGTACTATCATGGTAAATAAATGACCGTACCTTTGATTAAGTTCACTTTGGTACGTAGAACGCAGATTTAGTTAGTTTGTATTTTTGAAGCGAAAACTTCTTTAGCGGCGTTGTGCACTTTTTGGGATGGGTAAAAAATGTTAAACTCGGATCAGGATACGTGACCTGATCGAAAATTCGTAAGACTGAGTCGAGTTTCTTATATTTAAAAAAATATAACATACGAAATTCAAACATTTATGAGCGGCCAGGAGCGCAGAACTTCCAGTGTACCCTATGTATACATTTAGATATTTTATTACCTACTTTTTATTTTTAACCTAATTATATATATACAGATGTGTGTGTGTGTGTATTCTTCACAATGTATATGCAAATACATTGTGAAGTTATGTTTTCACTTCTGACGTGCAGTCCTACGACTGGCTGTTTTTTTTTCAACCTTGTACCTCTGCCCAATGTCCTTGTCGGCAAACTGGCAAACTCATGGACATTTAATTTATTAAATTCTTGCCTTTTGAATTACGGAACCCCAAATATGAGATGGTTTCGGTCTGATATCCTCACTTTGCTTCATTGACTGGGCCACAGATAACATAATACTATACTAGTACAGATACCTCATCCCATACAACGAAATGCGACCCTCCTAACTCGGGCAATTCCGCGGGCTACTATTTTTTAGCCTACAAAGGCGCTGGATGCCGCTAGCAGCGCGATAGATAGCTAGAGCCACCTAGCGATGAATGGAAAAAAATATTTACTTACCAATAAACACGCAACCAATAGATGGCGATAATTAGTATGTAATCAGCAGGTAGGACTGTTCGTTATATTAGATAACCGATAAAATAACTTATTACTTATAAATAATCAAACGGCCTATTATTTATTACATCCGGTGAGCATTATTTATATTGCGCGAATATATTTATTATTACATACGACCAGATCTAAGTACGTGCAACATCTCACCATTCAAGGTCAATTTCACTTCGATCATCGTTGTGTAATATTTGTATCCCATGCCAAATTATGCTCTAGTACAACCTCATAACAACTATATTCCCATCAATGTACAAAAATATTAGTAAAAATAATAGTCAAACCACAGATTTGATAATATTTTCGTCAAACTAATATATTTGTTTGTCTTAAACCTTAGATTAGAATATTGTTTGAAGAAAATCAATGCGGATAACTCGTTTGACATCGTTGCGAACACTCTTAGCAGTAAGTAGATAATCTACCTACCTACCATTGCAGCATTGACGCTGCGACACGCGACGATCACGAGCAAGCCGGGCTGCCAGTAAGGACAACTTATTTTCAAATATCAAATTAATCAATTCAACATCTCGTATACACAAAATCAGTGTTGTACAATGTACGATGTTACGTCACTCAATCACGTCACGTGTACCGAACACGTACCGTGCACTTAAACTTATTGAAA
Source organism: Euplagia quadripunctaria (assembly GCA_963859945.1). NCBI lineage: Eukaryota > Metazoa > Arthropoda > Insecta > Lepidoptera > Erebidae > Euplagia > Euplagia quadripunctaria. The sequence continues at coordinate 3,666,790 of OY982574.1, read as the reverse complement.
ACACCGACACCACCACACCAACAGTTATTAGCTTAGATCATAGCGGCCTCACTTATCTTAATTTTGTCTTAATTTTATAGACAAAGTCAAAATGCCGAAGCAAGTTTTACATAATTTGCACGACGACACTTTTTTGAGCGACTAAGCAAATAAAATGAAAAAAGTATAATAATGTATCTGATCTGAAATAGTAATATAGTTCATAGCGGCCTCAAAATTTGATACGTGTAGTATGGATTACGTAGAAAAAAAAACACAATCAAAAGCATAAACCTAGGTACTTAAAACCGTAATAGCATGCGTAATAGCTGTAAATTTCTCTTTACTACTATATTATTTTTACAAACAATTTATACCAGAATAAACGTTAGTTCATAAGTAATTAGGTATTTGTATTTTTTTTAAATAACTAATTAAAAACCTTTAACTGCCCAGAACTCAGCGCTTGTAGAGGTAAGACCTGTGCCGATTTTTTTAACGCCAAACAACAGAACGTGAACCGTATACTACGTCTGCCTATTTTTGATCACGGAAGTATGTTTTGGTTATTTTCTATATATTGAACAATTATTTTGTAGGATGTAGAGCTTATCTTGACTCAATTTAGGTTATGTATTTCGAGTGTATGAATAGTATAGACTATTATTATAATGACAGTTCGAATTACAACATCTTACTACAGTTAAATAGTAGCAGCATATTTTTTTTAAATTTATTTATTTATTTTAAAAACTTAGTACTATGTTACAGATAATAGCCAAGCTGCCAAACTATTATCTGTAACATAGTTAAGTTTTTGAAATAAATAAATATATAAAAAAAAATATGTTAAGCATCACATCAATCTCGCCATACATTTGAAAACAAATGCAAATTTAAGTTATGTATAAATAATTATGTCTGTATGTTTGTAACGATGTTTGTATCTAATAGGTAAGTACGAAAGAGTTTCAATTGTATGCAGTATGTATAGTATGCAAACATATTTGTTTGGCACGCTGTGCGTCCAAGTGTGTTTAGTCAACTTGAGGTGTGATATATAGATTTCTCTATCACTACATATTATAAAACAAAGTCCCCCGCCGCGACTGTCTGTCTGTCTGTCTGTCTGTTCGCGATAAACGGAAAACTACTGAACGGATTTTCATGCGGTTTTAACCAATGGATAGAGTGATTCAAGAGGAAGGTTTATATGTAGTATACATGCATATTATTTTAGAGAAAAGTCGAGAAATTCAAAGATTTGTAATGTCATGTCGTAACAAACATATTTTTGTGCGCTTACATTGCAAACGCTGGCTAAACCTTACGAGATAGATCAAATTAATGTTCTACGGAATTGTATATCTTAAAAAGATCAATAAAAAAGTCCCTGATGGTATATGTGTATCTCCTAAGGATAGCCCACAGTAACCATTTTTATCTTTTACATATTACAAAAAAAATATGGGTTATTTATCAAACAATTTAAACAATACCGTATTATTCCTTATCTAATTAAATACATTAGGTACGTTCTGCATTTCATGTACATCAAAATTGCCCTTTCTAGCATACAATAAAAATTAATATCTTAGAAGATATCAGAGATTTAAAAAGCGGGGGCAGAGCGGCTGGCGGGCTGAACTGTTTTTGATTATTCTTTTTCGTTAGATAGGGTACCTCAAGGGTGGTCCCATGTCAAGGAAGTCAGGATCTGTTGATGGGATCCTCATAAAATTGAGAGAAACCCTCGAAAATTGTAGGAACGAATAGTGTTTCTGTTTACTTTTCATTACTTTATGAGGTTTTTGCGTTTAGAATAATCATCATATCATGTAGCTGAGCTAATGATGAAAAAAAAAACATATTATAAGAATCTTCACTACGTATCACTACATATTATAAAAAAAAGTCCCCCGCCGCGTCTGTCTGTCTGTTCGCGATAAACTGAAAAACTACTGAACGGATTTTCATGCGGCTTTCACTAATAGACAGAGTGATTCATGAGGAAGGTTTAGGTGTATAGTTTGTACCCGTGCGAAGCCGGGGCGGGTTGCTAGTTTTTTAATAATGATGACTCTGATTTGTATCTGGCATGAGTCGAAAACGCTCCGTGTACAAATGTTTTAGAAAGACATTACAAACATCTACGTTAATAAAAGCAAATGAAGCAAGGTACACCTGCCTTAAATAAAATTATAATATCATTATCTTATGTTATTTTGTAGCAATCGATATACGAGTATAATAAAGGAAACGAAATATGATTATATAAAAAAACAGTCAGTAGTAGGACTGTATGTCAGAAGTGAAAACAACTTCACAATGTATTTGCTTATACATACACATCTGTATATATATAATTAGGTTAAAAATAAAAAGTAGGTAATAACATATCTAAATGTATACACAGGGTACACTGGAAGTTCTGTGCTCCTGGCCGCTCACAAATATTTGAATTTCGAATGTTATTTTTTTTAAATATAAGAAACTCGGCTCCGTCTCACGAATTTTCGATCAGGTCACGTGTCCTGACGTGAGTTTAAAATTTTTAACCATCCCAAAAAGTGCACAACGCCGCTAAAGAAGTTTTCACTTCAAAAAACAACATATTAATTTTCGTACTTAGAAGTTTATAGGAATGTTTCACGATACGACGACATAGGGAACCCGAAAACAGTCTCGTAAGAAAGAATCTCTTTTTTCTCTTTCTCTCTTAATTTCTTTTTAAATAAATTTTTTGACAAGCAATAACTGCCGAAGAGTTGCAAGGCGCGGCTAAGAAATGAAGATTCATAGTCTATGTGAATGAGATTTGATAGTTCAATACCTGTTAAAATGCTGTGGGGTGCTGACGAAGAATGTTAAACTTATTCTGACGGACTCAAAACGTTGACAATTCAAAAATACTTATTGGATTAATTACCAATAGGTATTTTTAAATTGAAATATTTATATAGTTTTTTATTAATTTAAATCACATTTTTATTATGGAAATAATTTTATTTAAAATACCTACTTAATGTTTTTAAAAATAAGAAACTTCATACTATCATAATCTATACGAGCAAAGCGGCAGGCGCATAGCTAGTGGCTGGAACATTACGCATTATTAATAATATTTTAAGACAGGAAGTAAAAAAAATAATTTAATAGTAGAAAAAGGATCATGATTGCTTAGTCACTGCGGTAACACAGTGTCAGGAACTCGCGAGTGCAACCTAGTCGATGTCGTGCGTAAATACCTAATTTTGTAAAATGCAATTATGTGTTATAGCTCTTAACGTATAATTACTTAACAGGTTATCACAGACATGATTTGTTTTAGGTATCTCTATGTGTATGTTCGTACTTATTACACAATAACATCAGTAATGACATTGTATCCGATTACACAATGCATCTACTAAACAAACAGCATACTTAGGCGTGCCATTACTTAAATTGCCGACGCCGGACAAAAACTTAAAAAAATCCGAACACATGGGTGAAATCGAGATTCTTTTCCGGACACCTTAAAAAAACCGCCGATTCCGTTTAAATTTTTATCTTGTTAAAGATTCATCTAACAATTGTAATTGTTCCTTGGCACAGAGTGTCCGGGTTTTACCCGAACACTTTTTGGAAACCCCGCCCGAATTTTTTATAGTATCTTTGAAATTCGAATTAATAATTTACCTACAATAGAAAATGCAAAAACATAACGCAACAATACAGTTTCATTAAAATTTGGCCAACTATCAATACCTACAAACTCAATAACAAAACCGATAGGTACGGTTTTGTTATAGTGTTACTTCAACGTAGTACCATAAATTGCCGCCAGAGGACCGAGAGGACAATGTTGAATTTTGTCAAAATAAGAAAACTGCATTTAAGAAGCTTTTATTCAATTTTGCCATGTTTAGGGTATTTTATGAAATTAGAAAATACTTTTATCAGGACCTAATATTGATTTTCCATAAACTTCAATAACAAATCGATACCCGTAACGCCATCTATTGATATTTGTTTGAACCATTTTTCTTTTGTTAGAGATGGGACCCCATGACTGGGCCAAGCTTTTTTAAGCTTTTGGTCTCGTTTTTGTGTGGAACTATTAGCGTTGGCTTGACTAAGGAGCTACTTGTACTATCCGCTATTATGAATTAAAAAGCAAATGCACAATTTATTTACAGTTTACTTGAGTCGGATAGAAAGCACCCGGCCATTTCTTATTATTTATTTTAATAGTTGTAAAGTCATCGGTAGATTATACGATGACTACAGTACATTTTACGATATTCGTGGGAGTGCCATGCTTCGGCACGTATGGGCCGGCTCGACCGGAGTGATACCACGGCCTCGCAGAAAACCGGTAGTGAAGCAATTCTTGTTGTATTGCTTTTCGACGAGTGAGGTTACCGGAGGCCCTAACCCTTCCCTCTCAACCCTCTTCCTCATTTCTCCTACTCCCTTAAAGGCTCCCAACGTACTTGTGATTCTTGAGTTGCAGGTGGCCATAGGCGGCGGTAGTAATTTACCATTAGGTGACCCGTCTGCTCGTTTGCCACCTATACCATAACAAAAAATGAATATATATAGAATTGCGAAAGTGTGTGTAACATTTTGCAAATTCATTTTTGATAAATTTTACCTCTGAATAAAAAAAATCGTTAAAAAGTTCCGCTCAAATCTTAAAGAGAATTTGCAGAAGGGCTAGGTTATCTGCGGCCCAAACTCATTTCTCCGGGAATTTGGGAGAATTCTTAACCGACCTGGGACCAATGACCTTCTTTCCCAAGTCAACACCTTCATGTCTGCCGGGGTTCATTGGGATTTTCTTTCAGGTTTCCACCTCAGACCCCGACAACGAAACCCCGTGATGTAACACATGTTGATTTTAGTCAGTTTGGGTAAGACACTGTCCGACTGTTAGCCCCGGTGAGATGACGACAGATAAAAAAAATACTACGAAGATACAAAATAAGGACCTCCTCCTTTTTTGAAGCCGGTTATAGAGGAAGATGACCGCAAGTAACATACTAATTAATCTTTTTATTCCCGAACTGACTAGTACTGTTCACTTTTTTCTTTACCAAAATTTCATTTAGCATCACTTTTACTAAAATTGCACATGAACTTCTTCCAGTCTGTGCCTTTATATTTTTTTCTTCTTTTTAAAAAGACAACCCCAAGACAAAATAGGAGTGATTCCTGTGTCGCGCGGGAATTTACAAACATTCAAACAACGGACATAAAGAACAACCAGACTCGGGACAACGATTTGTAGATCATAATTTTTTTTGTCCCATGTAGGTATCGAGTAGTGGCGAAGCTTAGTGGCGAAGCGACCACTTTAACCATTGGGTCATTTGTGCAGTAGAAGCAGTGCCACAGTTCCCTGTTAGACGCAATTTTCCTCAACCGCTCACCAAAGAGGTTTTTGTAATGAGTCACTCGGCGCTCTTCACGCCTCGCCGTGCGTCAGTGGCTGCATCTTTATTGGCAAAGTAGATCTCATTACCGATTCTAACTGTACATAAACTATAGTGGCCTGTAGATAGATGAATAGACACCCTCCTGCTGGTTCTTAGCAATCGTGAATATTGTAGTCTAGTGCTGTTTTTTATACCACTAAGCTCGCAAATAAATACAGGGTCTTCATGATCATAAGCGGTTTTGGTGCTTATATAAAAATGCAACTACCTTTGTAGTTTGTGTATTGCGAACTCCATCCCTTCATAAAGGGGCCTTAGCGCTTTTTCCCACTACTATGATTATATTCTTCGTAATGAAATGCCAATCGAAGTATATCGTAACATTATTGTTGAGTAAGACCGCAACGAAAGTCATAATAAATCATAGAGCAAGAATTTCCTCTGGTCAACTCCATTTCGATGCACTAGACACTTTTTAAATTGCCACCAATTTGTAAAAACAAATGGTAAATGAATTCACTAGTAGCGCCCCGCGATTTCATCCGCGTAAGTCTCGATCCTGTGGGAATATCGGGATAAAAAGTAGCCTATGCGTTAATCCAGGTCTCCAGCTATCTACATACCAAGTTTCATCGCAATCGGTTCAGTGGTTTTTGCGTGAAAGAGTAACAAACATCCATCCATCCATCCATCCATCCATCCAAACTTTTCCATTTATAATATTAGTGGGATTAAACATCTACAGATTCCCAAAGAGTTCCTAATTCGAAATTTAAATACATTTTTCATCGGCTGCTTTTCTTACCGGCCTATTCTAAAAACTTTCAGTGTGGTGTATAACCCGGCCGTGTAGGTATATTATTATGTCTAACGTATTCATGAATATAAAAATGGCTGACTGTAATATAATACAAACATACCAACGAACCTGAAATAGAACTGAATTTAAAACCTATAATGAAAATGGCTCAAAAAATACAAAGCGTAACCAATTTTTAGGGCTGGAACGTTCCTATGAGCGTTTCAGGCCAAGATTATTAAGATAATAGGCACATCAAATGAAGCGACGTCGCGTCACGATAAAAAAAACACTGGTTAAAATCTCCCTGTAGCGTGTTGTTTTAGGCTCTCGGAAAATATTGAGCTCGGTAAGCGAAGAATAACAATGGAAGCGCTTCTTATGCCACCCCTCCCCCACCACTCTGGGCGAATGTGTCGAAAATTGGATCAGTAATTATGCTTGTTTATAGGACCTTACAATCTAAAAGTATGGCAACACGCTTGATGATATGCTGTGGCCGGTGATTATAAAAACTTTTAACACAAGGTGCTACTAGAGTATTGTCGATCTTAAGAGGCGGCCAAGATCTGCCGGGGTTCTCGGGGACTTCCTTCCTTGCAATAGACTCACTTGTGACGGAACCACGTGTGGATTTAGTCGGTGAGCCACGTTGTGATGACCCTTGTGGGTCTCCACACAAAAAAAAAGTGGATAAGTGTTGCCCTTCCCGAAGATTACCGTCTCCTACAATTGGATTACTAATTGACGACCTATGTGGCGTATCGGCAGTGCATTCGACTGCTACGTCAGAGATCACAGGTTCCATTTCCGCGCATTACAAATATTTGTTTGCATGAATATTTATTTGCTTTAGTTTGGGTGTTTCTAATATGTAAAATATGTATGTATTTACAAAAAATAAAAATCTAAGTGTATGTATCCTCGCTTTAGAACGTATACTTAGTTTGGGTCGACATAGCGCTGAATATGAATAATAATAATTATTATTTATTTTGCTAAATTATGTGCTATTCTATACAAAAAGAGTAGCAAACGAGGAGATTAAGTAAGTGGTTCCCAATGTCTATAATATTGTCAACCAAAGATTTTATATAACAGTCCAAAAATTTACTTAGAGATGATATTATAAATTTTCTTAATGATTGAAGTATTATTTTCTATGAATATTCGTAGAACATCCACATCATCATCTGCTTACTCTTTCCCAATTTTATTTGGAGTCGATTAACGAGCAGACGGGTCACTTGATTGTGACTATCGCCACCCATGGACACCTGCACCCCAAGAGTCACAGGTGGGTAAATCTGTGCGGGTAGGCCCCAAGAGAAATTTTTTTTTTTCGTGTGGAAACCCCCTCGGGCCGTCACCCCACCGGAGTGTTCGGTGGGGCGATGTGTCGGAATCCAACCGACTAAAACCACATGGTGTGCCGTACAGCACCGTAAATAGGAGGGATCTGGGAACAGCTTTTATTAAGCAAAAATATCAACCAATGACAGATGATCTTCTTTTTTTGTCGGTATGTAGGTCAATGTTAATTAGATAATAATTAAAATCATATTTCTCTTATAGTGTTTTGAAGTTCTCAGAGATCTGTTTATTCTCATTTAACGTCTGGGTGTCTACTGTCTCTGTATAGAGTAGCGTGTGCTACATTCAATAGGGTTGCCACTTTACATAATAAGTCACGACTGATAATCATTTTGGTAACATTATGATTTGTCGAAAGTGTGGTCTCTAATAATAATAATAATAACTTGACACATCTCACACACGGCCGTCTGATCTCAAACTAAGCAGAGCCTGTACTATGGTAACCAGACTGCTGATAAACATGCTTATATATTTCTAAATACATACATATTATAGATAAATTACACCCAGACACAGAACAAATTATCATGCTCATCATATTATTATTTGTCCTAAATGGGAATCGAACCCACGTTCTGCAGTCAGTCTGACTAATCTAGTTGTAACGATTTTTAAAAACCAATCTAACTGCAGATATTTATTTATTTATTTATTTGACACTCTATGCACAAAAAAATGCACAATGGCGGACTTAATGCCGAAGGCATTTTCTACCACCTTAGGGGTGGTGCAGAAATGAGTAAATAGGTGCACTAGATTTAAGTAGAAAAGAAAAAAGAAACTAGGAAAGATCACAGGAGAAATATATTATGTATATACCTATACATACATACATACACATACATATAGACATAGATACGTACAAAATTACATACATACATTAGCTGCGCCCCGCGGTTTCACCCGCGTAAGTCCCTCGTTAAGTTTTCTTTTTTGTGCAAACTTCACATAAACCATCTACTAAATAGTCCGAACAAAGCCTAAACATTTGGTTTGTATAGGTGAGCCCGTTCTCGAGTTATAAAATTACAACGAAAAGTGGCATTGATTTTTATATATATGGATATATAAATAAATATAATGTATTACTGTTGTGATGATTCTGCTAGGTTCAATTATCAACAGTTTTATGAAATAAGGTCAAACTATAGCTTAACTAGTTTTCGCAAGCGGCTCCGCTCGCATAAAAGTTATTTTGTCTATCCCTCGGAAACAGTAGTTTCTCTGGATGGAGGGTATCCTATGTCCTTTGCTATGCTCCTGGTAACGTGTATGCCTGTCTGTTGATCAGTTGAGCAGTTAAGACGTGAAAGCTTCACAAACTCATATATTAATTACTAGCAGCGCCCCGCGGTTTCACCCGCGTAAGTCCCGATCCCGTGGGAATATAGGGATAGAAAGTAGCCTATGTGTTAATCCTGGTTTCCAGCTATCTACATACCAAGTTTCATCGCAATCGGTTCAGTTTTTTTTTGCGTGAAAGAGTAACAAATATCCATCCATCCATCCATCCAAACTCACATTTATAATATTAGTGGGATTGAAGTACGTGTATAAATTGGCACTTTTGGTAATATTTATAAGGTGTGAAACCTTTTACTTAGTAGTTGGCAACGTACATTATACCCTATCTATATATTAATACGTGAAGCGAAAACTTTGGATCCCTTTTTACGAAAATTGGGCGGACGGAGAAGTATGAAATTTCGCACACTTATAGTTTATACAGAGAAGAAGTGACGAATGCTAAAATTTTTTAACAGTATTTGCTCCAAAGTTTAAAAAAATGCAAAAACGGGTATATACAGCTACGGTGGCCAGTATATATTTTGACCAGTCATGGTACAAAAGTCTATACAATGACAGGTCAAGTAATATTGGCCAATGAAATAAACCATGGTCGAAATTCGACCACCACGCGATCTCTAGTATAAATAAATACGCGATTTAGTCACAATTCACATATTTAATCTGTATGCAAGTTAAGAAAGTTAAAAAACAATAAGTCGTTCACAAAATCAGTCCGGACAGTATTAAGATCATTTTTATTATTACATAATATTATTTTATTTATAAGTTTTAATATGACATCAATATTTCAAAATGCACGTCTCACATAACGCACAGCCGTAGCACTACTGAGTACACCGGGACAAGGTAGAGGGAGGTAGTACTGAAAGACATAAGAGAGTGTCAGGTGTCCAAAGACGATATATTAGATAGAGCGAAGTGGAGTAGAAAGACGAGAAAAGCTGATCCCTCCACCATGTGGGACGTATAGCTTGGAAGAGAGTGTAGCTTTGAAACTACTACTGTGAGAGAGTTATGTTTCGGCACTTATGGGCCGGCTCGACTGAATTGATACCACGGCCTCACAGAAAACCGGCAGTGAAGCAATACTGGTGTTGTATTTCGTCGAGTGAGTGAGGCTCTTATCCCCCCCTTACTCCCCCTCTTTCCCCCTTCCCCTTTCATTTTAAAGGCCGGCAACACACTTGTAACTCTTGAGCTGACCATCAGGTGACCCGTCTGCTCGTTTGTCCCCTATACAATACAAAAAAAAAATACATACCAACCACGCGCCCTGTAACATAAAATAACCGAAAAATAAATCAATGTCTGCTTGACAACCCTAAGCGGTACTTGGCGAGTGACTGCTGTTTTTTCATTTACGAATATTTTCCTTGGCTCACGATATTTTTTCAGCCTGTTTTCCCAGTTGTAAGATAAACTACACTCCATCAAATGTATATTTTTTACCATTCGCCCACCTCCTACCCTCTGCCCCCCTCTGCCCTCCCTGCCCTACGTACCTGTACCAGTACCTGACTACTTATATTGTAAATTTCACGTACAACCTCTGTTATCAATTTTGGTTATGTTGTATTTTTTTTACGATATCATATAAAAACCCATTATGAGAGAAACTTAATAATTTTGTAGAGCCTTTTGGCGTGCGTAACAACTCATGAAGATTTATTTTTTATTTTTAGATGTTCTTTAACAAGCCCACAACCTGCTAAGCGGTTACCTACGCCTTTACAAAGAAATGCTTTTCACATCACAGTTCTCACTGAAGCTGCTCTAGCGAATAAACTGTTTAAACGGTGTCTTCGGCTGCAATAGTTAGGTGGCTCCTATTCGAGCATGTATCGACTGTCTTATCCCCTACATGCTTTGCCCTAGCTCCTATAATGTGAATGGCGAAAATTAAACGACTTTTACCTACTAATGTTGCAATGAAACATTCGATTCGCCTGTCTTTACTTGAACACTTTCAAAATAACAGGTCTTAATTCAACAATGGGGACACCCATTGCAGGGAGTTGTACCTACCTGGGGGGGACAGAGGGGGGAGAACACACAGAGCTACTGTGGTGACTTCCACACACAGCAAAAACATACTTCAACATCATCTAGCGAAGATGAGCCAAACTACGTACTAACTACTGATCTTACATCGCGGAATCATGGCGAAAGTTATCGCGCCGACTAGTCTGAATACAACTTCCCAACATCAACCATTGGGCCGCGGTGCGCCAGGAATGATCACCTTGCCTGGTCGGAGAATCCTCTCTTAGTGTTGGAGGAACATAACACCCGTTTCTCCACAGTGGTGATCCCTACAACCATTTCGAAGATATCACTCTTATTGGCGTGTCTGGATTTTTAATATGGCCATACAATACCTTATTTTCAGACCAAAATTATTGTTTTTATCAATTATCAAGTGACTTCTGAAACGTCATAGCTTGCGGCAACGCTGACAGATGCCATTAAGAATGTCGTGTCTCGTTGAATTCGATTTCTGGAAGGTTCTGGATTCATGAACTTGTAGGTAAAATATTTGAAACAAAGTTGAGAACATTCTAAAAGGTTCGGAAGTTATCTAAAGAAAGACGATCGAAATGAAATACGAAAATAAGATCAAGGAGACTAGCTAAATGACGACTCTAGTAGGTTGGGGTATATTTTATTTGACTCGCCAGCCAGAGGTCCTGGGTTCGATTCCCATACAGGGCAAATAATTGTGTGATGACCATGATCATTTGTGCTGTGCCTGGGTGTAATTTGTCTATAGTATTATGCTACTCGAACCAAAAAGGAGCTATCAGAGAGTTTAGTTTGACTTTTTGGTGTTTCGACAACAAAAGGTTGGAACCTCTGTCAGCGCCTAGTAGTCCGATAAAGAAATGATGAGGGTTCAATTAATTCGAAGAGAGCTTTCGCACACTCGCCAAAGTTAAGTAGTTTCCTTCCAATCTCGTACTCACTTCCGTAGGAATAGTATACCAGTGTTCCAAATTTTCTTTAAAGACGGCAGATTTTTTTTTTCACTAACTAAAAATAAACAGACATATCGCTATACAGACTGACAAGAACTTTATTATGTAAATTATATTATATTATATTAATATATGGGATCAAATCAACAATGCTCAGCATAAGTTCTATTTAAAGGGAGATCTATTTATTCTTGGGAGAACCATGCTTCGGCACGTATGGGCCGGCTCGACCGGAGTGATACCACGGCCTCACAGACAACCTGCAGTGAAGCAATGCTTGCATTGCTTTTCATCGAGTTAGTGAGGTCACCGGGGGCCCTAACCCTTCTCTCTTCCTCTCGCCCTTCTTCGCCCCTTATTCCCCCCTTCCCCTACTCCCACCTTAAAGGCCGGTAACGCACTTGTGACTTTTGAGTAGCAGGTGCTCATGGGCGGCGGTAGTCATTTACCATTAGGTGGCTCGTCTGCTCGTTTGCCCCCTATACCATAAAAAAAGAAGTTCACTCCTTAAAGGATTTTTATTTTATTGATAGGCTAAATTATATACGTTATTAAATAGGAAAGTAAAATGTATAAGGTAAGGCAAGGTATGTGGTGAGTACATATTGCATTGGCAACGGGTTGTCTACTTCTACAGTCCTGAAAGTAATTATAGCTTGTTTGTAAATAATACCTTAATTAAAGTAATATGACCAACACGCAATCAGAAGTCATTAAAAGACCATGAAAATGTATAGCGCTTTGATGAAATATAATGACAATATTATGTAGGGGCGCGTCGAATAGTCAAGCGCAGTCGCGCATGACGTCACGGCAATGACGACACTATTTGGTGATAATTAACGGCTTACTAATAAGCGTTTAATATAATCTCTACCTTCATGCTTATTATCGTTTTCTGGAGTAATTAAAAATACTTTAATTTTCATTGCTGTATATGCGGTTTAAATGTTTTCGGTATGATGGTTACGCCTTGCTGTTTCCCATCAATCGATTGTGTTCTTACTCATAAAAAAAGTGTGTGTGTACTTATGTATGCACGTAAGAAGTTATGCTTTTAACTAGGTAAATAAAGTTTATTTAAATATCATAAAAAATAATACATGCCGTCAACTAACCTCAAATTCTACAAACGTACTCAAAGTAATATGTAAAAACCATTTTTATCACTTATAATCACAGTAAATTATCATAAATAATACATACCGTCAACTAACCTCAAATTCTATAAACGTAGTCAAAGTAATATGTAAAAACCATTTTTATCACTATTGTGAAGTTAGTAACTTTTTTGAAAAACTAAAACGTTGACTAGCTAACTTCAGGGTGTCGGTTTTCCGTGACGGTGTGCGCGCGCATCGTAAAAATTTACTCTCATCATTTTTCCCTAACGCGCCAAAAGAAGTATAACTTCAAAAAAATATATTTATATCTTAATAATATAATGACCTATTGGGTGAATAATGGTCCTGACTGTTGAGCCAAAGGTCGTGGGTTCGATTCCCATCCAGGACAAATAATTGTTTGACGAGCACGATCATTTTTTGTTCTTTGTGTATGTATTTAGTAATATATAAGTATGTTTATCAGCAGTCTGGTTACCATAGTACAGGCTCTGCCTAGTTTGGGATCAGGCTGCCGTGTGTGAGGTGTGTGAAGTTATTATTATTAGGTAGTATTATAAAGGCTGGAGAATTTTTTGTTTGTTTATTTGTTTAAACGCGCTAATCTCTGAAACTATCAGTCATATGTGAATAATTGGATAGAGTATTCATTGAGGAAGGTTATAGTTTATGTAACATCACGCTACAACCCTTAGGGTCGCAACAGGGACCATAAAGGCAGAGAACGGCTAGGTAGCAGGAAAGTAGGTAGGGTTCGAACCAGCAACCACTTGATGGCAAGTCCAGCGCCTTAGCCATTACGCTATCGCCGCTTATTGCATTGCGTTGGTAGTGTTTACATCCTCATTCATTAAGACTCAACTTATTACTGTCTCCACAGGAAAAGTAAGATGTATGAGTATGTATGAATATATATTTTGGAAGTACGAACAGACATAACGACCGACATTCTTTATTAACCCTTACACTGGCCTGCATCCACGTGAGATGTATACCGTGGACGTTAAGTTTTGATATTTCGGGAAGAGCAATATTTTATTTGTGTTTTAAGAGGTGAATTATAGTTTATATTAAAATATAATTCTACAAAGAAATAACAAGAGCTTTCACGTTATAATAACTAAAACATCTTTTTTTTATTTTGGTATTAAAAAAGCACCCGGCAATCACCCACCCCCCACTAATCACGGCCTGAAGATAGGCGGTTATGTTAGCTTGTATTTGCAGCACCAGATTGTTTAATGTAATTTTTAATAAATACTTTCAGTATAAAATAAAGTTTGGAATATCAATAAAATAATAAAACTAGGTTTACTTTAATTTCATACAAATATTCATAAAAAATGACTTGAACTATCATGCATGACCTAGAAATATTTAAGATAGTGGACCTATAGAAATTTTAAATATAATCGGTATGAGAGGTTCAATGGCAGGCAGTCTTCAAGAAGAGCAGGTAGTCAATCAGGCACTATCACAAAGAATATATCCGAAACCCACTAAAAGTCGTGCAGCGGGCCATGGAGCGAGCTATGCTTGGAGTCTCTTTGCAGGATAAAATTCGAAATGAGGTCATCCGACAAAGAACTAAAGTCACCGACAAGTCGCAGAATAAGCATGCTTAAGTGGCAATGGGCTGGCCACGTATGCCGAAGGACCGATGGCCGTTGGAGCAAGCGGATCTTAAAGTGGAGACCGAGAATCGGTAAACGGAAGGTAGGATGCCCCCCAGCCAGATGGACCGACGACCTGAGGAAAGTAGCTGGGAGGGACTGGATGCGGAAGGTGGAGGACCGGGTACTATGGCGCACATTGGGAGAGGCCTATGTCCAGCAGTGGACTAGAATAGGCTAATTGATTGATCGATTGACAGATCACATGTTATAACAGCATATATTATGATAAGCATACAATTTGAATATCACAACAATCACACAAATCACGAATAAATAAATTTTACTAACTTTACAACTAAATGATCACTAATTACTCCTACTTAAGATTTTATAATTAGTATTTAATTACAAGCAAGCAACTTATGAAAAAATTATATAACATACATATATTATATTAGGATGCAAAAAATAAGTTAAACATTATGCTTTAATTATTTAGATTCAGTGTAAATGATACTGTTATGATATGGTTCTTTATAATATTCATCAACGACATTAGCTCAGCTTCCGCTGATGAAACCTGGCTTGTGCCAGACTTCTACAACAAACGGTCATGCAAGCCAGCATCTAACCCCTCCCACACCCAGCAACTTTGTGGTCATCGGTTCATATAAGGAGGCGAATTTTTAACAATCCAGACCGTGATTGAAAAGAACACGTGACAAGCACTAAGGCTGCATCCCGCTAATTATCAGTTCTCCAGAGTACATGACCATCCCATTGTTATTTATTATTATTGAAGTGAAAACTTCTTTAGCGGCGTTGAGCACTTTTTGGGACTGGTAAAAAATGTTAAACTCGCGTCAGGACACATCAGCTGATCGAAAATTCGTAAGACAGAGTCACTCGGGTCAGGACACGTGATCTAATCAAAAATTCGTAAGACAGAGCCGAGTTTCTTATATTTAAAAAAATATAATATTCGAAATTCAAACATTTATGTGCGGCCAGGAGCGCAGAATTTCCAGTGTACCGGTGTACCCTATGTATACATTTAGATATGTTATTACCTACTTTTTTTATTTTTAAACTAATTATTTATATACAGAATATGTGTATGTATGTATATGCAAATACATTGTGAAGTTATGTTTTCACTTCTGACGTGCAGTCCCACTACTGACAGTTATGTTTTATTAATAACAATGACATTGTAAAATACACCAACTGTCAGTATCCTTAAATAACAACTACCATAACAATTGTTTGTCCATTTAGGTTAATATTTCGATTACATAATCAAGCCAATTTTAAATCTTAAAGTATCAAGACATTGTGCTCAATTGCGTCCGGTCATCAAGATGTATAGATAGAGCACCTGTTCGCTGCAGGCGATCGGCCGTGCTCGACAATCTTCGGACAAGCTCGTCTCCACCCTTGCAGCCCTCGGCCACACCGTATAGAACCTTAGAATTTCACTGATAAGGTGTTTATTACAATACATTTTTATAATTATTGTTGTGACGCATAGGGTAGATACGTGGGAAAATGTAGAATCATAATTATTTACTATCAAGTTAGTAGGTATTTCTTATGTTTCATGTATAATAAAAATGATGTTTTTGTCATAAACTGTATCTTAATTAATAAACCAGTTAATAGAATGTTATTGTTGCTTAGTTTAGCTAGAATTTCATAACATACTTTTGTTGTAGGTATGGAACAAAGTATAATTGCAGAATATCGTTGTTTTCCGTGTCATAAAGCGAATTGTTCTTCAATTGCTTGTTCGTGATTATTTTGACCCACAGTAAAGACACTGAAGACATAAGCGGTCCCTAGACGATCATGCGGCATGATATGCGTTACGTGCTGTCATGCATGCATGACCGTTTAATTGTATTGATTGATGCGAATGACATGCAAACTATGTGCATGACATGGAAATTGGAAACTAAGCTGGCAGTTGATTGACAATTCATATTATATTTATAAATCTGCGTTAAAATAAGACATTTCCATACTAGCGCAGAAAACCTTTTCACTGTACTATCTATATCGACTATAAAGAATGATTATACCAAACGAATTATCATACTGCATGATAGACTCTCAATAGGTCCTTCATGCAGCATGATGATTCAGCATTTCATGCCGCATGATCATAAACACACGCAGTACGAGCCCGAGCCGTGTTACTCTCGCATTCTGTCCATACTCCATACGTTTTTTCCCCGTGAAAGTCTAAGGACAAGAATATCTGAAACAAAATAGATAGTTAATATGTCTCTGTCAAAATAAAAAAAAACATTTTTTTATTGTATTCGTTTCCTGTATTAAAACTGGAATAGGCAACCACAGTAAGTGAACTTTATTTCCTTGATACCGTAAACAACTCAAGATCATTTAATACCTATAGATCGAAAGGTGTATGTAAGTACATTATGGCAATGTGAATTGTATGTACAATCACTCAGTGACGTTTGAGTATGCAAAACATTCAAGTACATGTCGTAATTCAAAAGAAAATGTTTTTTTTCTTTTATGTGCATTCGTGGGAGAGCCATGCTTCGGCACGTATGGGCCGGCTTGACCGGAGTAATACCACGGCCTCACAAAAAACCGGCAGTGAAGCAATAATTACATTGCTTTTCGCCGAGTGAGTGAGGTTACCGGAGGCCCTAACCCTTCCCTTAACCCCTCTCCTCTCCTCTCCCCCTCATCCCCCCTTCCCCTACTCCCACTTGTGCCTCTTGAGTTGCAGGTGCCCATGGGCGGCGGTAATCATTTACCATCAGGTGACCCGTCTGCTCGTTTGCCCCCTATAAAATAAAAAAATATGCTCTGGTAATCTTACTGAAAGGTAGAAATATAGCATTACTATTAACATATTGCTAGAAGTTACGTCTTCAGAAATCGGACTCTAAATGTTTCCAATTTAGGAGAGGACACGTGCCATTCTGCAGCTTTGTGTATATAATAAAAGTTGCATGTTTACACATAGCTTCGCACCACAGAAATCTAAATCTTAAGATTTCTGTGCTTCTCACCAACTCAACCAATGTAAGTGGCAAAAACTCAAAGGAAATAACTCGTTTTAGCGAGTGTTCATAGGCCAAAAACAACCGTGTACCTCAAAAGTACAATAGAAAATCGCGTTTGAGTTTATATTCAAACTAACTTGAGAAGGGTCAAAGTGATGGCAGTGCTTGATGACAAGCCTGTGCATCAATACCTTTTATTTAAAAAGTGAGCAGTGACCATAAACGCAGGTGAAACTGCGGGGACGGCTAGTTCTTAGATAAAACCAAAGTATGTACTTGATATATTACATTTTTATTTCCTGTAACTCTAACCGGGCCCAATTGTAAATCTAAACCATTCTGGAACCTGAAGACACACAAAAAATTTCATTAAAATCGGTCCAGCCGTTTAGGAGGAGTCCAGTAACATGCACACGCACAGAAGAAATATATATATAAAGAAAAAAAATACTATTTGAATTAATAGAACATTGAGTTTGTGCTCGTCCCATGACTTTGAGCGGACTGGTGTCAACAATTTTAACACGATAGATGTCCCGATGTTATTGAGTACTTTTGTATATCCATTGATGACGGCACTGACTTTCACCAAGGATTTGATTGCTGACTAACTTATTTCCGATCACATACTAATATGATAAAAATATTGGACAAACACAAAATACCAGTTTTATTGTTTTGTATAGACCGGTTACCCGATTGTTACTGGTCTCCATTTTCTTTGATTTAATGTTGTTTTTAGAGTGGCATACATTCAAACATAAATACGTATAGGTAGGTATATAAAAAATCACAGGAATATCTTTTAAAAACACATTTAACGGACATAATTTACGCAAAGCCTCAGATTATTTGTAAATCACTCCATTAATTACTCTACACTGAAATTGAACCCACATCACAAAACGCAGTGACAATTGAGGGGTATAGTTTCAAAAATCGCAAAGTCCATTTTTTACATGTAACAACCTTCTTATTGTCCAGGCATCACTATTTATCGCTTGTGCATTATCAGTTATCACTAATATTTTAAAACAAAGTCCCCCCCCCCCCCGCGTCTGTCTGTGTGTCTGTTCGCGATAAACTAAAAAACTACTGAACGGATTTTCATGCGGTTTTCAGTAATAAACAGAGTGATTCATGAGGAAGGTTTTGGCGTATAATTTGTACCCGTACCAAGCCGGGGCGGGTTGCTAGTAACTTTATAAATAAGTTATAAAATTTAGTATAAGCAATAATTTTTTAACAATACATACAAGTATAATTATTACAAAAATACTACAAGAATAGAAACAAATTATCAATCTCTCGATTTTGAGCGTTAAAGGACTTTGCGGTTTTTCAAACTATACCCCTCACTTGTACAAGGTGACCGTAGCGTCATCTATGCAGTCAAACAGTAACTTCAAAAAAGACTTCCTAAGTAATACGTGTTACTATATTATGTACAATCTCTTTACACAAATGCCACTGGCCGGTAATCAGGAAATCCACATAAAATCACTGTAAAGACATAATAATAAAATAAAAAAGACAAAATAAGATATGATTCGCCATCTTGTTACTTATAAATAGAATTGCAAGTTTCAAGACTTTCAATCTTGTCCCACATTCCATGCAATAAAAAAAAAACGTGTTTACAATGTGATTTAATTTAGTACATAATAATTATAAAGTCGAAGCGCCTATTGATGTTTAAATGACATAACCCAAAGAAAACAATAACTAAACGCAAGTTCATTGATGTTATCTATAGATCTGTATAGAAATATGAGTACGTCCAAATTTGTGGGTTCGAACGAAACATACATGTGTTTGCCTTGTTTGTAAGTAACTGGATATGATTTTTTAGAAGAGGTTAACCACGGCAGGCTCCTCAAAGGAAAAAATCGTTGCGTTTTTTTCTACTAGTTTGCCAATTAATAAAAAGAACTGAAAAGTGAAAAATAATTTAATTCTGAAAAGCCATACCATTTTATAGGTACATTTTATCCTATTTTTTTAAATAAAAGCGCATTACCCCTTTTTGTTTTTCTTGCTGTCAAAATGTAACACGGTTTTATTAAAAAAAAATGGGATATAATGTAGCTATAAAATGGTATATTTCTTATCAGAATTAAATTATTTTTAACTTTTTAGTTCTTTTTATTAACAAGGTACCTAATAAAAGCTTGTTTAACAATTATTATTTTTTTTTACTTTTTAGTATTTATGATTCGGAACTACATAACAAATGGAATGAATTTATTTACCCAAATCAGATAGGGGTTGCATATGAATATTATCTGGGACCAAAGTACTCATCAAGACGAATCAAATGAACCCAAAGTCGATGGGATTGTATCGTTTTATTACGGACTTCCTATGGCCACCTTCCAGCTCCATCATCAGACCCTGGATACCATCTAGAGACAAAGTACTCGTCAAGACGAATCATACGAGCCCAAACTCGATGGGGTTATGTCGTTTTATAACGGAGTTCCTATTGCCACCTTCCAGCTTCATCATCAGATCAGCTCCATGTCATCATAATATTGCAGCTCAATCGGAAACCGGGAAGTGTGTCAAATGTGCAAGATTTGATTACAGACAGACAACGGGACAATTGAAACTAAAAAAAAATAAAAGCTTGTAAATAAAAAATAGTAAAAAGAAACAATTTAATGGCGAACCGCATTATAAGTAAAGAAAAGTTTCACTATCCATCTTTATCATAAAACCATCATTACTAACGGCAATCTGATGGACTCGAGATAACGAATCAAATAAGCCCAAACTTGAGGATATTACTAGTAGCCACTGAAGATTTCCACTACCCATCTCCTGGCTCCGTCATCAGCTCAGCTCCAAAATGCCACATTATAGTATTGTCATCCAAACTATATATACATACAAAGTTTTATTTCGATACCACAATTAGAAGTAGCTTAAAATTGACTTATGAACTTAATAAAAGCGTTTCGTTTCGTAAAAATCAACGTTTGTATGTTTGTTCTCTATGCGTTCCGAAATCATTCTTCAGATTGTTATGAAACTTTGGTAGGGTGTTTTGGGGAGTGGGGACGTCCGCGAGGGATCCTGGGCCAAAAAATCTAAAAAAAAAAAAAATTTGCATTGCAACGCATGCCGTGTGTAGCTAGTATTATATACATCCTTTGAGTCGTAGAATAGGTATGGGTTCATATCGATGTCCGAAAAATTACAAATTATTTTTAAAATCTTCATTTTTTTATATAATATTTAAATACACTTACATATTTCCTCTTATGATTCGATAAAATACACATTACCTTGCAATTTATTCTTATCAAGAACATATTATTACTGTCAGTGAGATTATCGAGAATGTCATAAATACAGATAAAAAAGTGACCGTGCAACAATGGAATCAACCTGTAGCAACCTAACCCTTTCTTTGCCGCGTTTTTATTTTTTTTCTTCTTTTTAAAGATCGAACCTTTTTCTTTTTTTGGCCATTAGCTTTTTTGTTGGTATCTTCGTTTTTTGTGGCGATCCCAAATTAATATCATGTTTTTTTGGGTGCGATGGTATCGGAACGGGTTAATGTTCGAATCTTGGTGGGAAAGCTTTAATGAAAGTGTTTCGTAGATGCATCATAGTTTAGATACTCTCGATTTCGTTAGACGTAAGTTAGATTTACATAACCTGTTTGTTTGTAGTAAGAATGTTGGTGTAGGATCTTGAATTTTTAATTTGGTTATAGAACTGATGACAATCTTTTTTTTATAGTCTTATCTATGTTTGGCTAACCGGTTTTCAGTATTTGTGTCACTTCCATTAGCTATTTATTTTATTCTTACCTCGTACTTATACTAAGATTGGGACTTATACCGGTGCTACCGAACCGACTAATTGCTAATCGGTAATCAGTCAATAATCCAGAAACAGTAATAAAGCTGCGGTCTTTAATAGATAATAGTTTCTTCCTAATCCATTTGCTGCTCTATCCCTTCAATATATTCTTAGTTTTTTTAAACGAGCAGACGGGTCACCTGATGGTAAGTGACTACGGTCGCCCATGGACACCTGCAACTCAAGAGTATCAAATGCGTTGCCGGCCTTTGAGATAGGAGTACACTCTTTTCTTGAAGGTTTGACGGTCATATCATGCATATTTAGTTCCTTTAATTTGAATGTCTGGTCTCGTATAAATCTGTAACTCTAACTCTTCGGTCTCTACGGTCAAAAAGGCTCGAATGGTACATGTAATATTTTACAAGCATAAACTTGGGCCATATACTTAGGCAATAATAAAAAAAAAAAAAAAAAATTTTCAGTATGTACCCAATATAAAATACAATTTTGTGTTTATTTACTATATTATTGTATACTCTTTATTTACTATTTCTTTAACTATAATGTACACAATTATTTCCTCATCAATCGGTATATGATAAGGAGACAATCGAACATAAAAAATCCTTTGTGTTTGTCATTAATTCGTTTAACTGTTATTTGCAAATTAACACACCTACTAAATAAAGTCTTTATTTTACATTTTTTGCCCTAACTGGCCACTGAAAAAAAAATACATCACTAACCCTAAAAAACCTACGCTAAACGATCACCTATCACAAACAACTTTTATCTTTTTTTTAACGCTAAAGAAGTCTACATCTGTTCATAGTGATTGTCGTTAATTAAGGACGGGCAGGACAGACAGGTTCCATGGTATGTAGACGAACAGGTCTTGTTTCGTTGTTTTTCCTTTATACATACATTTGAGCGTAAGTTGTTATTAACCGTACAGTTACTGTTATGAATTTACAAAGAATTCTTGGAATACAAATGCTGGAGACACAGAAGTAAATTTTATGTAAAAGATTAAAAAATTAAAATAAAATCGTCTCTGTGCCTAATCCAATACATTCATAAAATTCAAGTTTCAGGTTAAATCCCTAAAATAGAAAAAGGCGATAACTTCTTAGAGTTAACTTAAAAGAAAAATGGAACAAAATCCTACTAGACTAGACTTAGAATACCAAACAAAACTAGACGAGAAAGACGACTACAGAAGAATAAAAAAAAGAAGAGAGACGACAAAAAATAGTGAGATGGAGCTAGAAAATAATCAAGTAACTTTCCCCTCCTTCGCATCGCTAACAAACGTATATAGTTTATAAATTAAAGCTAAACTAAAAGTGTTCAAACAAACACGAGAACAAATGGATAACAGAATACATACGAGTATAACTTTTAGCCTGGCCTTTGTATGCCTCTCTATAAAAAGCAGCGTATTACTTTGTAATTTGTAAATAGAAACATTAACTTCGTACTTCCTAAGCAATATAAAAAGATGGCCTTCCATTTGTATATGTTAATTTAGAAGCAATAACAATACCTAAAAATATGACTGCTTCAGATTATGAATATCAAAAGCCCTGTACCTCTATACGTATGTCCCAAAGAACCAACTTTAATAGGTCAGGTCAACTTTAAAAAAGAAAACAATAAAATAACATTTTTTTAAAGTAAACTAAATAATACCTAATTTTCATTCTCATTTCATTTCATTTTGTCGTAAAAGTAAGTAGTATTTTGAGCAAAAATGTAAAAAAAAAAAAATGTTGGTCGCAGGACTGCACGTCAGAAGTGAAAACACACACAAACACATCTGTATAATATATATATATATATATGTATCTGAGCGTGACGGTCACGCGGGTTCACTGCTTTTTCCCTATACCAAAAATGCTGAACTTGCCTCAAGAAGTTTTAATTTCAAAAATTGTTGTGTGTTGACAAGAGAACTTCCTCGGTTTTTCGTCGGTTAAAAAATAACTTATCATAGATATTCAAAATAAATGCAAAATTGTTAAAATATGGGTGTTAAATACGCCTCTGCCTAATCCCTTGGGGGTACAGGGCTACACCAACACATAAAATGTAAAATCTTATCTTAATCCAGACGGAAAATAACAAAAAAGTGATTCCTAAAACTGTTAATGATCACGTTTTTACTAAAAAACAAAGTTGTCAATACAACTAAGGAGGTGATACCTCACAGCCTGTCTGCTGTTACCCATTGTGACTCCCAAATTTCGCAATCGGATACCGAATCTCGGACTTTTTTCACTCGAAACGATCCTTTATCCGCTGATCTCGCCAAAACGCCAGACGTTACGCATAAATCCTTATTTAAATATACCCCGTTTTAGTCTAAGAAACATCTAAGCTTATAATACGAATACGCACCAAACGATAAGTTATCTTATTTTCATACCGACACATGCCTTAATCCATTAGTTTAAGATAGACACGCCATAGTAAAAGGACATCCTAAGATTAACAACGAACAATCGGAATTCAAATCTAAAATCTTAAGTTTAGGGTTTACAGTGGTGTGCAGATAAATCAAAGGGTTTTTATAGCAATAAATAAAGGAATATCGAAGTTGGCTGTGTCAACAACGCGTTGCATTCTTGTGCAGCGTGTACGACACACGCACACTTAGACGCGAGAGATGCGCGTGTGAGTGTGTACACAAATACTTATTGGTAAATGTTGACTTGAGAACAGGAAGGTACTATGATACTATTAGTACTACAAAATCTGATATTTACGAAATTCTAGAAATTTGATTTGTATAGTAAGTATACAAAGATTTTGTAAAACATATAAATTGGTATTCATCTGTAGCATGGTTGATATCCAGTGATATGATTTAGAATTTTAAAGATACAGAAATTAAATTTCAACGTTACAAATATTTAATATTTTATACTCTTTTGTAGTTTATTCTCTATAGGAAGATAGTGCAATAAAACATTGAGGACAGTTTATTATTGGGGATGCTCATCTAGAAAATCGCCTTGCTTTGCAATGTAGACAACGGAAGCGGTAAAGCCTTCTCTTCTTCTGGCTAACTTTCTACCAAAGTGAAAGTGGTAAAAATTGAATCTTCTAAAACGCCTGTCCCAGAAGGGTTTGTCTGTTTTTGGTTGGTCATTGGAATCTACAGGAGTTTACAGTGCATAAATATCTATTTGAACCAGTTTCCACTCGTTAGGTGAAACTACACGGGTCCTTACCCGACCTTGCTAGTAAAAATAATTATAAAAACCATTACCAAACCACTACCATATACCCAACAGAAATTTTGAAAATTTTAGACTATACTTCCAGTAAAAAATCTATAAAGGGCAATAAAAATTAAGAATTTATAATCGTAAAGTTTCTCAAAGAGTTGGGTTAATTATTTTTTATGACTACTAACACACTACAGAACTATCTCTGTATCGACTTGCCTGTACTTCGTGTATAAGATGATGTATAAAGACGTATAATATTAGACGGTGTTCCTCGGCTCGGTATTTTGGCTTGAGCTTATACATCATTTATATTTTACAAAATAATTACTTAAACTGACTTAAAATAACTTATAAGCAACGTGTTATTAAAAATTTGGACATAAAAACACAAATAGGAAACGGATATGAAGAAGGAAAGAATAAAATGAAGACAAATATATAATAGAATAGATAAATAATTAAGAAAAATGCAATTTCAACTCAACATCTGGTTTTATACATAAATAGATTCTAAATGATTGTTTCTACAATGGTACAGAACTTATTATTGTAAATGTGTGTCGTCTCCACACCATCTCTATCCATCTTCGCTGACCTTGAGCTGAGTTGACCCGTTCCCGCGAATCAGCCGGCCGCGTAGCCCTCAGTGCAAGCATTGGAGAAGGCAGGGAACATGGGAGGGATTCCGAGTAAAGTTTACAAGTTGCCTGCATTAGTACAATGCAAGCTTACACTTTGGTAATTAAATTAGGTGACTCTAAATGAGAGTAGTATAAACAACTGAAAATGCATTTTGATAGACTAAGCTCTTACGAACAACAGTAGCGTCTGTTTCATGAGTTCCATTTTTTAAAAATTCATTTCATATTTTTTTTTAAATTAGGAACTTCTTGATTGCTGTTTTCGAAATAACATAGCTAAATAAAAAAAAATACAATTACATTTTACAATAATTATGTAAATTTACATTAGTAATTTCAAATAATTATATTTAATAGAATGTATTTGTACATTGGTGTTTATAGGAAATATTAATTCCAAATATTTCTTTACAAATATACATAATACATAATTACTAGGCTCTACACTCGCGGCTACGCCTATGCACCTATACCTATTACTGAAATAAAATTTAAACTATGTAACTTCCGGCTACAGTAGCTTTCTAATAGTGAAAAAATTCTTAAAATCGGCTCAGTGATTTTATAGTTTACCGACTACAAACAAATAAATCTTTATTTAATTAATATAGAAGATAACTGATAGATTCGCATAAGGAATTGGGTTTCTGCAGTCTTTCGTTAACGTCATGTCTTCAATTGTCATCCTTTTGTTTTCTTTGACATACTTACTTCTACGCGTTAAAACAATTCATCCACTATTTTAACCAAATCGTTTTACCTTCCTAAGCCTCATCTATATATTATAATACTTGATGAGAATTCTTTTGAATCCATTTTCAAAGCATTTTCGGGCACGCAGGAGTTTGATATTTGGAATACTTGAAATCTAGAAGAAATCAATAATTTTTTTATCAATATGCGTTACAAAGTTAATTCTTTTTTTTTTTAATTAAGCGGTAACGGCTGCAAAAACCTACAGGGTCCAGTCTAAATGACCTGTCATGGCACCGAAAGTTTATACAAATGATAGTTCAAGTTATATCTATTGTCTATTGGCCTTGGAATAAAAAAATAATATTCAAAACTTTACTATTTACTAGCAGCACCCCACGGTTTCACCCGCGTAAGTCCCGATCCCGTGGGAATATCGGGATAAAAGGTAGCCTGTATGTTAATCCAGGTCTCCAGCTATCTACGTACTAAGTTTCATCGCAATCGGTTCAGTAGTTTTGGCGTGAAAGTGTAACAAACATCCATCCATCCATCCAAACTTTCACATGTATAATATTAGTGGGATAGTCGAAACTCGACCACCAGGTGATCCCTAGTAACAAAAAAAAAACTAGGCTTGTTAATTCCACAAATATACTTTTTTATGATCTAAAATCTAGGTAGCGTCATTAAGGATTACTGTATTATAACTGAACAATAATGGTCTCACTTTATTTAAAAATCAGAATTAATTCAATGAAACCATGACAAAGACGATAATGCAAAATGAAATAAACTGTGAAAATTGCGTTAGCCAATTTTACAGTTAGTTTAAAGAACAAAGAAACAAAAAAAATATTGCCAACAATACCTAAAAAGTTGAAAGTATTAAAGCAGTTGTGTTTACAGACTAAACACACTCCTTAGAACAAATTAGTTAGGAGTATGAACTGTTTTGACGGCTTCACGTCATACTAAATACCGCGGTAAACAAAATTAGGCATCGATTCTTGTTGACTGGAACAATTATTTGAAATTAAAAAGTAAAAAGTCAATAATCTTACTGGTCGTATAGTTGCGTAAGCTTTTACAGTATCTTGTAAATAAAAGTAATGACAGTTTACTATTGTCAATGGTAATATTCGAAAATAATTACCTACACAAAATTTAACCAAAAAAATAATTATGACAAACAAAATTTAATTACCAATAAATCTACAATATTGGTTTTGATCTTAGACATACATACATTATATGTATAATTGTATATAGCTGTATTTGTGTAATTTTTTATATTAACCCCCCCCCCTCTCCCTAGACCGACAAAATCAAATTTTGCCCTGCCTGCATTATTTTATGAATAAAATTGTTTTTTCCCCGCGGCTTCGATCTCGCGAGAACGTTGATTTTGTCAATAAATTCCAGGTCACTTTCAGGAACAGAACTTTTT
This sequence comes from Euplagia quadripunctaria, assembly GCA_963859945.1. Lineage (NCBI taxonomy): Eukaryota > Metazoa > Arthropoda > Insecta > Lepidoptera > Erebidae > Euplagia > Euplagia quadripunctaria. Next base: position 3,639,306 of record OY982574.1, on the reverse strand, counting down.
CTGAATGAATGGTACCCCACGTAAGAGTACTAGTGTTAAAAAGAAAAAAAGTTCAAGAAGAATAAAGTTCAGAAAATATTTTATCAGATTCCAAATCCGTTGTAAGTTTATACAACCTAATATCTATTACTATTACAACCTAATTTCTATCGTTCTACGTTCATTTTAGTCTATAAAAATCTTAAATCAATACATAACCATAAATAAAATCACCTATATCTTAACACAGCTTCAGTGTGGACCACGGTCGCGAGCCCTTCAAAATTAACCGGTTCCTATCTACCATTCTTATCGCACACACAGCTCTCAACTATACCCGTCTCGTTTCGCCCTTCGGTCATTTTTTTATCTCACTCTCACCACCGGTGTAACTACCACTTTCCCTTTTCAAAGGACGAAGACACCAATATTGTGCATCTTTATCTGGCTTATGGTGTTCTATATATTTGTCTTTGTCTTCAGGAGTCAGGATTTGGCCTTGAGACTGAGATGCAGAGTCTGGTCAAAGTTATTTTTACTTTTTACTTGGAACGATGACTAAATGCGTTAAGAAGCTAGTGGCAAGTCCTCGCTTGTTTTATGGTATGTGTTTTGTGTAGGTGTGTGTATCCGAACGCGTATTATTATCTGTAGTTTTGTTGACCATTGGAAGCCTTTTTCAATTTTTATGTCAATATTTTTTTGTTTTATTGTTGGATTACTTGTTTATTTATACGGAATCTATGTTTTTTTTCTGTAACGGGAGTATTTATTATGCTTCAGGGATGCGAATAGTTTATGTTTGGTGTTGGGAGGTAGATCCACAATTCGGAAAAAATATTTGTGTTATTCGATTCCACATTATCATACCTACTTGTTTTGTTGTGTTAAAGATTTTTTTGCTTTTAGAGGTGGAAAATTTGTCCTTAACACTATGACGTAGTTGCCAATGGCTGCTGTCTACAAAAACATTTTATAATAATTGATATTATTGTGTTATAATAGAAATTTTTATAGACATCAACATATTATTGAAGTGAAAACTTCTATAGGCACGTTTGTGCACTTTTGCCATTGGGAAAAAGCACTAAACTCATGAGTCATGACCGTCACGCTAATAATACATATATAGAGGGAGATCCACTAGAGGGCGCTAATCTAAACATTGAGTTCTGTCAGCTTCTTATTAATTAATGTCACCAACCTGCTAATGTGACGTTTTAAGTTGGTCGTTTCGTTTAAGTTTTCATTTCTGTCGGTAGTCACATGACTGCCAATTTTTTTTTAATATCATCTTAATCCACAGCAGTCTTGCTTCCCTTTCGTCCAACGACTACTTACTTGCCACTTCCCACTTTGATCAGGTCTCATCTTGGAGACGTTACACTCTTCGCTGTACAGTCCGTATTTGAGACTATAGAAGCTTTTGTTCCCAGGACTCTTGGTCTTGTTCCATTGCTCCTTTATCTCGCAAATGACAAGAGCTATGTCGGTCAATTTGGTTCTACAACGGATGTCCTTGTTCCGAATCGTACATCCAGCACAGCCCCTTTGATTTCTTGGACGCTACCTGTCATTCACATACAGGGCAGCAATGAGTTATACCTATATAATATTAATAAGTTTGATGTCTCTCTAATGGCACGACTTATTTTCTATCGAAATTCTTTATGAACCTAGATATATGTCAAAGGTGACCTTTTAAAATACGGTGACTACATTGTTAAAAAAGAAAAAAATATTTATTAATTTTGGTCACAAAGCAACATTTATGAATTTCAAACATGTGCTTCAACATTTAAATTTAATGCCGTAAGTAGAGCCATCGAGAAAAAATAATATGTCGCGGTCACTCGCTTTCTTACATTAATACACAGTCACGTCTATTCCTCCGAAGGGGCATTTTGCCAAACTATAATTGTTGTAAGCCGGGCGCTTTGGGATTGAAGATGGGAAAATTGGGAAGATATTAAAAGGGAAAAGTAAGTAAGAAGAGAAAGCATGGAAGTAAAGGGATATTGCCTATACGGATGGATTATACCTATCTGTTAATCGTACTGACGATGGGATTGATTTGACGATCAATCCCATCGGCAGTACGATTGATGTCTGATGGGAAGATTGAGTCCTTTAACATCAACTCGCTTTCGAGTTCGAAATTCGAATGTACCTAATTCATTAAATTATTGATAACAATAAAATTATAAAGCTCCGTCGATGGTAGAGAAAATAAACTCGAAATTTCCAATTTTTTTTATTGGTAACTCTGAAGCTCGCCAATAGCTACTAAACAAAGTAAAATGTTAGTGGCGATACGAACCGTGAGCCATGAAAGAAAAAAAAAACAAAAGTAAATAAAGTAAATCGCTGGACATAAATTAATTTAAATTCAGTAGTCTTCACTTTCAATGTGTTTCAACTTACTGTTATTTAAAGAGACCAAGAGACATTGACGCTGATGCCGTGTGAAGGTAAATCACAATCATACAATAACTAAAGCGACGATATAACAGTCCGAACAGCCACCACAAATAGCAGACTTTCACTAGCATTAACGAAAGACCAGAGAAAGAATGAAATAATTAATTAAACAAGTGTTTGCCCAGTGGTCGAAATTCGCAAAATCATCATTACTTATTAAAAAAAAAAAATTGAGTTTCTTAAATTAAAAAAATATAACATTCGGAATTCAAACATTTATGAGCGGCCAGAAGCGCAGAACTTCCAGTGTACCCTATGTATACATTTAGATATGTTATTCCCTACTTTTTATTTTTAACCTAATTATATATATACAGATGTGTGTGTGTGTGTTTATGCAAATACATTGTGAAGTTATGTTTTCACTTTTGACGTGCAGTCCTACGACTGACTGTTTTTTTTTATTTATTGATATCATTAAAACCTTGTCAACAGCTACTTTACAAAAAAAAGGTTCACAAACGCAGGAGAAAAATGGTTCTTAAGTAATTCGTCTTTGCTTAATTATATTTAGAGCTTAATTTATTTCAAATTCCAAACATCTTTAAAAGCCGAACGTATGCTAATGGTACACTAACATTAACAGAACTGTTATTTTCTAGCAATAAACCTCTAAAGACACGATTTTAAAGTTAGTTTATACTAATACTAGCAACCCGCTCCAGCTTCGCACGGGTACAAATTATACACCTAAAACTTCCTCATGAATCACTCTATCTATTAGTGAAAACCGGAAGAAAATCCGTTCAGTACTTTTTCAGTTTATCGCGAACAGACAGACAGACGCGGCGGGGGACTTTGTTTTATAATATGTAGTGACTAGCAACTCGTCACGGCTTCGCACGGGTAGCAGAGACATCTTCAACATTCATCATCATATTTCAACCAGTTTACACAAAACCTTCACAAATTATATACCTAAACTTTCCTCATGAATCGCTCTACCTATTGGTGAAAACCGCATGAAAATCCGTTCAGTATTTTTTGAGTTTATCGCAAACAGACAGACAGACAGACGCGGCGGGGGACTTTGTTTTATAATATGTAGTGATTACATGTAAATCCGACCACGACTTTGTTTTCCTTATGTTCCTTTTCTTATATACAGGGTGTTACAGAAAGGTGTGGTCATATTTTAGGGTCGTATAGTCGACCCCGTGAATAACGTAAAGTGCTAACAATTTTCAGAAAATTCGTGATTTTTAATACCTACAGAAACCTTTTTTTGAAACCGACAAACTGAACTTAAAAATTGACCGATAAAACTAATATTGCAAATGAGAGAGGTACTATAGGTGGCACTATGGGTAAAGTTGATGGAATGGCCAGATTTTTCTGAAAATGTTTGCAAAAAAAAATAAAATCATACATTGACATGAAAATTTATAGAAATGTACTCCTACACTAGGAAAAGCACACTGCGAAGAATTTTTTTTTTGAGTGATATCTTCTTTAGGGACTTCGGGCACTTTGGTATGGAGAAAAGCATTGAACTCGCGTGCCGTCACGCTCGGATACTTATATACAGATGTGTGTGTGTGTGTGTGTGTTTTCACTTCTGCCGACCAGTCCGACGACTGACACTTATACCAAATTCCATATATTTTTTAAGCTAAGTCAATTATTTGTCGGCTACACATAACGCTCCAAAAATTTATCTTTTCTGTAACATCCTATATAAGCGATATGGTAACATTTCCAATAAAAACCAAGTTTACCTTTTTGCTTTTTAATTATTTAGGTATGCTATTGCTATTGCTTATTAATTTCTATTGATGAATATCAAATGGGTAACCAATTACAATAAATTTCTTTAAACATCCACCAGCCATCTAATGGCTGCCATAAAAATATCCCTTAGCCAAACAGTTGTTAAAGAAACACTGCCCCGAAATTCCTAACCTATCAGCTCAACTGACAACAATAATTATCACCGTAAACCTGTAACGCATTGATTTAAAACAACTCTTTAGTGTACATCACTCGAAATAATAATACAGACTTAAGACCATCGGCAAATGACAACGCAATGTACATCTAAGTATTATTTAAAACCGACTATAAAAGCGAGACCCACAGATTTAAAGATATACGAGTAAATGATGGATATCACGGATACGGAACGTATTTTTACACAGACGATTATGATTGATTGATTAAATATAAATACGATTGAACATAAATATATTATAAGATAAATAAAGAACCTTTTACATTACATAACAGTCAACTAAAATTATTATTATCGTATTTTGTAAACGACAACTTGTTGGAAGATAATCTCTTTATTGTGTACCTACTCATACTAATTTAAATAGAAAGTAATCGATAAAAAGATGCAGTATCTATATCTATGCTAATATTATAAAGCTGAAGAGTTTATTTGTTTGCTTGAACGCGCTAATCTCAGAAACTGCAGGTTCGAATTGAAAAAATATTTTAGTATTGGATAGGGCATTTATCGAGGAAGGCGATAGGCTATATATGACCATAAACGCAGGTGAAACTGCGGGGACGGCTAGGGTGTTATATCACAGGTCACGTTGATAAATTTTAGGATAACTTCTTTCAATATTATTATATATAGTAACACCAAAAGAGCCAAGACGTGTATGTTTACGACCTATTTCTTCCGGGTAAATAATAATATATTGAGAAAGATTTTTTTTTTGTGTAACTTTATTTATTTATACTACTAGTTTGGCAAACAAGCATACACATATAGCACTCACAACACCAGTAGTGCCATTAGCGCATTACAAACAATCTCTCCTCAATTGCAGTGCAGAAGACATTACTTCAATTCAAACAGAAATCTTCTTATCACCTAACTGTTTCGTTCTTAGCGTCTATCTAGCAGGAAAGTTTCCGGAGGTGTCGTTAGGAAGTATGTGGAGGTATGGTTGTTATGTCCCTCTAACACAAAGGGAAGATCCTCTAACCAAGTAAGATGATCATCAGGAACTTGTGCATATTTAGTACTAGCAGTTCCCGCGCGGCTTCGCTCGCGTGTACTTATTTGTACATTTTGCGCGGATCCCTAATTCTTTTTCCAAAATAAAAGTAGCCTAAGTTACTCCTTATAACACCAGCTATCTGCCTGTGAAAGTCCCGTGGAAATCGGTCCACCCGTTCCGGAGATTAACCGAAACAAACAGACAGACAGATAAAAATTGAAAAAACTAATTTTTACTTATAGGTATCGTGCAAATAACTGTATGAGCTTAAAAAAAACCTATTATTTTGACATTACAAACAGACACTTAAATTTTATGATTATAAATAATAATTTAATTTTCGTTCGTAAACTAGTTTTCAATTGATTTTACTATTTTTTATTTAATTTTGTAATATTTAATATAAATTTTTGCATGTCAGTATGACTAAATGCTAGCACTTATGGCAACTATAATAACTCATGTACAACATTTAATGGCAAATACTTACATACTTATTTATTTGTATGAATGTATGGATATATCGACAACTTTCGTTGCGCGATACAGGATTAATAATTACTATGTAGACCGGCTTTTTTCGCTAGATGGCGCTGAAAATATTTTGTTGTGTATGGATATCGATGTCTTCACAAGTATTAACAAAAAATAATCTTAAATATTAATAAGTTATCGGTGAAATTGTGTAATGTGCAATTTTCTTATACGTATTCAATATACAACTAAGGGTGAATGTTCAAAACCAGTACGACTTCCGTTCGGGAACATGTCTCGTTGCTTGTGAGTTGACCCACCTGTGTTTTACACCTGTCCGTTTGTTGTCTGAGAAAACCAATAGTTTCAATAATATAAATGTCACATTATATCACCATTCAATTGTGTGTAGTAAGGTAAATCAAGTCAAAAGTCAAATCAGTATCTTTTAATGAACGTCAAAGCAATAGGTTCGGTCCATTTTTGTATAAAACACTAAGGCATGACGTCATACCTTAGTTTTCTCAAATCCTTGCATTTCTTAAAATAAATTAAACCTTAAAATAAAATTGAACGATAATTTTCACAGTATTTTAAGTAAGTGGGTACTTAAGAGACCAAGCTTCGCCCAGTAGCTTTTTGTAAAATCGTCATTTTTATTTTTTTTTATTTTTTTTATAAAATTGCGTGTTTACAGGAAATACAACTATGCAGTTGGACTTAAAATGCAAATCTGTACTGTTTTCGAGATACCCGAAATAGGTATAAATACATACATAAATAAATACATGCATACAAGAATTGCTCATTTAAAGTGGTAAGATTTTATTGCCTGACTTGGCCAAATAATTATTCTTGAGCATAGTCATCTAACCGTCATCATCATCAGCCTATCACCGTCCTGGACGAAGGCCAGTTATATTGAAAACAATTTACATAATGCTTCGGGTTTTTCTTCACCCTTTTAGGTTACGGAACATTAATATTAAAATAACTTTAATTGTTGAGAATGGTAAGGGAAATAGATTTTACAAACATATGAGAAAACTATAGTGCAGCAGCCCAAGTAGTAGCAAGTACCGGACTCGATAGGATCTATATTACGAGGAGAATAAATAAAAGATTAGGCAGGCACCACTGTTACTGTAATCAGGCTCCGAATAATTATACAACGCTTAATTAGAAATACATTATCTAAATAAATTAATATTTCTTGAGAAATTCGTGCATCTAGCATGACGTCCGTCACATCAGTCTTCCAAGACGATTGTCCTTTCTTCTTCTATTTCGAATCTTCAATCTATTTCGAATCTAAATTTGAGTGCGGCGCCGCCAGCCAGATCCTTTGCGCCCTTTCCAAAGAGTTCTTATTCCAATCGAAGGAGATCACAGACGGCGGTGATCCATCACCACAATAGAAACCTCTCAGGTATGAAGGTTTCCACGCGATGTTCTTTTTTGCCTTTTAAACAAGATCGATTATAATTATTTATACATGAATGCACGCTTAAAGGACAAAAAAGTATTTTTTACTTTAAAGTAAGAAAACTTTCAGACTTAATTAATTAAATTAAACTAAATTAGTTATGCTAAATTCGGTTTCCAAAATAATTCGTTTGAATGAGTAGTACATTACCGAGTTATTGTAACGAAAAGACCGAACACTGTATCCTTATTCTAAGGCAAAAAAAAAACAATTGTTGATCTCACCGATTGACACACAACAATCTCGAGTTGCAGGTACCCATGGGCGGCGGTAGTACACCATAAACTATCCATATACCATCCAAAGGTTGCCTGGAAGAAATTGCTTTCAGTGTTATGGCCGCCCTTTGTACATATTCACCTGACGTATTTCTTGTAAAAATATTTTTGTTGGTGTACAATAAAGTTTATTTCTATTCTATTCTATTCTATTCTTACTTTTTTCTGTTTTTATCTAGGTGCAAAACACGAAAGGATAATATTAAAACAGTTCTTATGCAAAAAGAAGAATTTAGAAGAAAGATCACCAAAAATGACATAAAAAAAACCCAACCGAAAGTAACTGTGACCAGCGACCTTCTAAAATAGTATGATTCATTACAAAAATAGAAACGTAAGGTACGAAGTAAAAAAAGGATTTGCTGTAAAAACCAAACCTACACAAGGAGCATTTAGTAAGATATAAATAGTAAGTAGAATCCATTATCAGGCTTAATACTAACTTCATATCCTTCCTTCAGTTCATTTTCTTAATTGCTATAACATCTTTCATATTAAGTTCGCTCTCCTAATTCACATCAATTTCATTCATTATTACAAACGAACTAAAATCATCTAATTACAAAGTAAGGCGGACGACGTCATATAATACCAGTAAAAAGTGGTAAGAATCACACAAATTCGTAAGTTCAATTTGCAGGTTCAACGTACTGCTGCAATTACCACGCCGCGCCTCACAAAACAAGCAAACGCTTCGACCTTGCGCGGAAAACCAAAAAAAATCCTCAGCACACCGTCCTGACCTACATACCGCCACACGCGATAAAAACGTATAAAATAACATAATAATAAGACTAAATAATAATAAAAAGGAAGCGAGAACCAAAAATAAAAATAATAATCACAAGATTACGGTTACGCGGCGCGTAGTGGGCGCTTTTTCATTCACGCTCGGATGGAATAGTTCTCTTTTTAAAAAGGGGACGGTACGTGCCGCGGACTTGCCTTTTCTTTTATTTTCCGATCTTTCTTTTTTAATCATTTCACGAATATGGAGCGTTTTTATTTTCCTCGCTGGACGGTTCCCATTCATGCGATGTGGCCGTGTAGCCATGCTGCCTTTGCCTTACGTCTGAGTTTTTGTTGCTTTGAAACAATTACGAGTTACAACCGGTTGTAATATTTGTCGGCTGGTTGTTGGTCGTATACTGTTTATATTTTTTGTTTGTTGCGTAATTGAACTAACTTGCGTTCAGATGAGGTTGATGTGATTGCTTTATTAATGTGTTTGTTTCTTATGATTTGAAACATTTCTGCAAACATATTATCTTTATCTTCGATATCGTTAAAATAAGGAAGTCGAGTTTTTCTCAAGTGTATTACTTTAATCAAATCTGTGAAATAATGTAACGCAAAATATTATACTCTTTTAATGTATATTAATATAACATAATAAAGGAGAAGAGTTCGTTTTTGTCTCTGGTACCATAAGTAGGATTTGGAAAAGTGTTTTATGCATTCTATGAAACAATTTTTGAGGTAGAGTAAAGATTAAAAGAAAGAAAAGTAAAAAGTAAAATTAGAAAAGTGGTCATAAAGTGGGTGGAACTGCAGGGAATGGCTAGTTTTATAATATAATTGTGTTGAATCAATTCTAAATAATATATGTTCTTCTTTGAAATAAATTATAACATACACTTTGAATCATTTCCTATTTCCTGAGAACCGTGGCTCCCCGACAATAATTCCATTTGTTTTCCGATAGTTTCACGCCAGATATCTTCAGCGTCATGAAGAGGATCATAAAATGAGTCGGATAAGACCTCGCGTATTTGATTGGACCAACGCTAAAGGACGCAACCGCGGCGACTTCATCTAAGATCTAGCAGTTTGCATCTACAAGTATCTTATTTAATGCAGCTCGGTTGCAGTGAAGGTATGATAATGTAATTCGGCAAAAATTAGGATGTTTGTTGGTATTTTTTTGTGTGGTGGCAACAATTTTTAATAAATTTGTAACAAAATTAAAAAAAAATTGCCAGATTCAGGTTTCGAACACTATGTATTTTCAAAATTTAACAAACAGAAAAGTGATCTGTTGACGGCAATAGGCTTGACCCTATTACGTGAGTGGGACTAAATTATAGTTGGCCAAAAGTGGGTGTTCAATACACCTCGGCCTATCTCTTCGAGATATTCGGATTTCGGTGGGGTGGTGTGTCGGAATCGAACCGATTAAAATCACACGGTGTGCCGTACTGCGCCTTAAATAAGAGGGATCCGGGAACAGCTTTTATTAAGACATCCGGACCCCCCTGGCGCCTGCCCGCAAAAGCGCCGGCACCACCTCCGGGTAAAATACCTCTCAATTAGGCAACGTTCAGGCACACGCAGACGCTGCCTCCTCGCGGTGGGCCACTATAGTGGGTGGAGGGGAAAACCCGTCCCGTCTACCCGCGGCCACACTCAGGGTGGCACGAGGTGCTGGAAAGCGCGCCTCCGCTGCCTGGTTCGCCGGCGGCGAATTAAGTCCGAGTGGAGGTCATCCTCTCGGACCCATTCCGCCGCCACCTTCTGCGAGATGACTTCCTCACAGAAGGTTGCGACCGCGGTAAAATTCCTGTCGCTACCGGCCATGGAGCGTATGACGGCCGGTAGCGACAGATTCTCTCCGATGACTGCAGTGAGAGCCCCATGCTGCGCCGCCCAACTGGGGCAAACCACCAGCGTGTATGGAGCCGAGTCCTCACTGCAGTCGCAGTGGTGACCGGCGGGACTCAATTCCCTTCTAGCGACCTAGTGCAGGTACTTTCCGAAGCAACCGTGCCCAGAAGTGCGTCATTCGGAAGGAAAGGGTCCCGTGCTGCCACCCTGCCCACTCGACGATGACAGGCTGGAGCGCCTCCACGGCGGCAAGGCCAGCACGTGGAGCCTCCAGCCGGGATGACCAACGAGCCATGGTGGCTCGGCGAGCGGCCTCACACCATTTGCGTACCTCTTCGGGCGGGGGCCGACTGCCGCTTCCCGCCCGGAACTCAACCATTCGCCGATAAACTTCGGCGAGCACTTTCACCTCCAAATCCCACGGGGGAGTCCCGGCCAACGTGCCAAGCCGCCTCCGTTGATACAGTGCGGTATCCGCGTAAGTCTCTAACCGCCATAACCCTCTGAGGGTGCCAGAGGCGCGCCCTATTCTGGGCGGTCAGAACCTCCGCCCACACCGGTGCTCCGTAAAGTGCCATTGACCGGACAACCCCCATGTTTAGCCGTCTCGTAGCGACGCTTGGTCCGCCCAAATGCAGCGCCGACTAGCTTTGGAGCAAGCTGCAGGAAGTGCTCCTCGAAGTGCCACCAACCGTCGAGGAAATAGTCTGACACCCTGGTCTAGCTACAGAACTTCGATATCACCTAATACATTCTTAGGTTGTGGAAGTCTGATTAAAGCTACTGGAAAGCTACTGGAGCTTTACATAAAATATCGAAGCTCGGCCGTATCGTAGTTAGACTGTAAGCCAACCTCAATTTAGTTGGGAAAAGGTGCGGGTAAACAACCAACGCTCAGAAGCCTTTTTTTTCTACATTTTAGAAGTACCGAAAGGTAGAAAAAATCTCTGACCTCATCGGGGCTAGCAATGAAGTGGTACGTCGGAATCGGACCAACTAAAACCACACGGTGTTCCGTCACAACTAGCTCTATTGCAAAGGACTCGGATATAACTAAAGAAAGAAGCCAGAACTTGGAAGCCCCTTAAAAAGTAAACATGAATTTAAATTCTGGTCTCTTGAGTCAGAGGAGAACCACATGATACAATGATTTTAAGAATAGAACAGAAAGTGAGTGATGAAAATAGGAACTAATGAAAGTGGGATATTAGCGATTCAGCGAACTCTAACGAACTAGTTTTTATCGACTTTTATTTATTCCTAAAACGAAAACAGTCTATTTGTCACGTGGTACGACCAAATTCAAATGCAACATTCAAATATTAATTGTTCAGTTATATAAGCATTTGAAAAACATTATGTAATTAAATCATAAGTTTGTAAACTCCTTTTCTTGCTTGAAGATTTCTGGTGCAATTAAGTTAGAACCATGAAAGCAGTTCTTATAATAAATAAAAGTTTTCCCTTTACCTAATACCGGAAGATAATGAAAAATGTATTAATTATTTGAAACTTTCGCGTTTGGTGCAATAAAACTAAACACAAGGGGTTATAAGGTAGTACGAGAAATGACTTAAATAAAAACATTTTTTTATTCTTTATTCGGGAAGATCGTGTACTACCCGGAAGGTGTCATCATAAGTCATGTTTCTTTAAAGATATTGTCTATGTTCTAAATTGAAATATCGACCAAGTTGAAGAGCGAACGTATCTCGTTTGGTCTAAATTAGCTTTTTATAAAATACTAACGATTCAGTAATTACTTCTTTTAGAGTTGTGGTGTGACTCTCATAGCGCAATAAATGTTAAATATTTCTATAATATATCTAATAATCCAACACCATTGTCATGACTAACTTAATATTAAGTATGTCGTTACACCTTGCACAACAAATTCTCTGTGTAGAGCTGTACAGTAATGTCAATTCCAATTTCAAAACATACTATACAATGACAATCGTCTTCGATTCTTTATTCAAATTCTATTTTTTTTCTCTTAATTGTTACTCTTTCAAATACAAATTCGGCCAACCCATTGTTACCATGTTGATGATAGTAGCGGCGGTCATCTTCGATTCTGTATTCAAATTCTATTTTTATATATTTTAAATTGTTACTCTTATAAAGACAAATCTCAACGAGCCAGTGTTACCATATTGATGATAGTAGTGGTCAGTTAGAAAGTCTCTCAACCTAGGCAACAATGTAGACGTTGTTTTTCCGCCGTCTCTGCTTGTACTTTTTACCTTCTTGTTTCTTTCAAGCTCCAATTTAACACTTGTCGTGTTCGCATGGCGCCTTCTGTTATCGGGTTGACCTGAATCGGCCGTTGGTTTTAACTTTGAAGATTTTGCTACAAAAGCTAGGTACATGTGTGTAACTTCTTAGTAACGTTTGTGAATACATAATCACCGTCTGTTTTTTTTAAGTGAAAACTTCATTAGGCGCGTTTGTGCACTTTTGCTATGGGCAAAAAGCACTTAACTCGTGACCGTCACGCTAATAATACATGAATCCACTAGAGGCCGCTAATCTAAATATCGAGTTCTGTCAGCTCCTTATTAATTAATGTCACCAATCTGCTAATGTGACGTTTTAAGTTCGTTGTTTCGTTTAAGTTTTCACTTCTGTCGCCAGTCCCATAACTAACGTAAAATTAAGTAGGTATATAAATTCTAACCTAAAATGCGTAGGTAATATTAATCCTAAATAAAAAAAGATAAAAAGTTGTTGTAATTCCATCTCAGTGTACAAAACATGTTTTAACATAAACTTTATCACTACCGTTTTCAAACCAGCCATGACCCGTCAACGCATGGGTAAATTTTTAAAAACCAATTCTTAGTGCTACTTACATAGAAGCACTTGAATTTAAAAAAAAATTGTGTGAGATAGATTTCTTTTTATTATAGATCGCCGTTATTATAGACGTTTTCACGTAATTTTTAAATTTGTAGCAATTTTAGCTTTCACTTCTTTTGTACGTAAACTTTAAGTTTTCCAAATGTAACCAATTGAGTAAAAATGGAAACATTTCTTTACTAAAACTTTTCGCTAACTTCTAGTCACTGTTATTGTAACCTTTCTTTGAATGTTTTCTTTTTATATTAATACAGGGTGTTACAGAAAGATGTGGCCATATTTTAGGGTCGCATAGTAGACCCCTTAAATAAATTAAAGAGAGCAATTAAAAAAAAAATTAAGTGATAACTTGTTAAGATAGTGTGAAAATTACTTAGGTATTTTATAGTTATCTAATTCTGACTCACTCCGCAGTAACTATAAACCTGAAATTATTCGTGACAGAAATGGTCTTGTTTTATCACTAGTGATATAACAGTAAAAAAATAACTTCACGTTGCTGCATTTATATTAAAGGAGCTATCATATTCTTGCCAAAGACATGTTACTTTTAGTAAGATCAACCCAATGGCCACTTGTCTTCTCTCTGACTACAGTGCGGTCAAATCAAAACTTTTTGCGTTCAAGAATGCCCGGTAAAAAAAAGTGGCCCGTGTAATGACAATCTGATTTGTGGACGACCGTTATAGCTACGATCGCGCCCGATGCGCCACCTTTTGTTGACAGTTCGACTCCCGGCTGAGTAAAGAGATCGCGATAACTAAGTACGTGACCTGATATAATAGCCAGTGTTACTGCAGAATTTCAGACGAAAAATGTCATTTTAGGTTAATGATGAAACGTGATCTTTGTAGCTATTCTATTATAATATTGAATTAATAAAAGTGCAATGCATTAAACTATCTCATTGTTAGGTATTTTTTGTACAACATTCGTCTAAAACTCAATTTCAATGAACCACGTACGTTTCTTATGCGTCTACTTTAAAATTTTCTTTTGGCTGTGGATATCTAGGGTCACAGGATTGACCCCGCCAAGACGAGCTAAGCGAAGCGCAAGGGCACTACCTACCTTTTCTCGAAGCGCTTCGTCGTTTTTTTTAACCTGCGTAACTTGAGTTTGGATTATACTAGATACACAAAATTCTCAAGATACGATGTCAATAGTAGACTTATTAGACATATAAAGTTTCAATTAAATAGCTCTTATACTTTAGATTTTATTGATATCTAAAAAACTCCGATTTATTCACTGACGCGCTGATGATCATCAAAATTCTTAGGGTACTTTCCAAACTCCTAGAAAGCTGAAATTTGGTATGTAAGCTAGTATTAGTACACAAAGAACAATAAAAAATCTAAAACTTGGAACTTTTACCCCCAACCCCTTAAACTATGGGGTTGAATGTTTGTATCAGACTTCCACAAATTTTGATGCTAGAGGTTTGAAAATTGATGATATAAGGACTCCTTGTTGTTAATAATAAAATACATTTTCAGGATTTTTAAACTTACAACAAGAATTGAAATCCCACCAAAAACCTTTTTATGTAAAATGTTGCCAAGACCATATGACTCGCACTGTCAAAAAGTTATCAGATCTCATGTAGAGACAAGCTTCTAACTCTACAAGCCCTAACTTCACAAACTACACATACATACAACATAAAAGAACAACAATATGACAGTAAAAAAAATTTTCACCTTACGCCCATGTGACGGTAGTCGGTCGATTCCTGGGTCGAGAAGCTTTGGGCTGTTCTAAGTTTTTTCTGTTAAGAAATACTCAATTGCAATCTCGGAGTTTGGATCTGTGCCCGATATGCCATACATAGATGTGTGCGTCTTTGAATAAATCTATTGCATGGGAGTTAGCATAACATAATGAACTCTGCCTACCTCTTTTGAACCAGACGAGACTCACAAGTATATTATATTACTAGCTTTGCCCCGCACGGCTTCGCTCGCGTGTACATATTTATATATTTCTCTTCTTATTCTCAATAAAAATAAATAAATCCCAAAGTCAATTCTTGTAATGTAACATATTAGATTAAGTGATGCTTCTAATATCATTGCCATTTGCCATCATAGCGAATGGGTAACATACGCCCAATATCGTTTGTAAACAAGCATAATAATAAATATATACCTAGGGCTGCCGGGTGCCATCCGGGTTTCTCCGGATTTGTCCTAGTTTAGAGAGCGTCCGGGGAGCGTCCGGGCGGAGTTCTTAAAAAGTGTCCGGGCAAAACCCGGACACTCTGTGCCAAGGGACAATTATAATTGTTAGATGAATCGTTAACAAGCTAAAAATTTTAATAGAATCAGTGTTTTTTTAAGGTGTCCTGGAAAGAATCTCTATTTCACCCATGTGTTCGGATTTTTTAAGTTTTTGTCCGGCGTTCGCAATTTAATTGATGGCGGGCCTATATATACCTAAAAATCTTAAACATTTAAAAAATTGTAAAAAGTTTAAGTAAGTTAAAAAGTAACTGTAAAAAGTTGTAATTCTTTTTCTACGCGGGCGGAACCACGGGCATCATCTAGTAACCAATAAAACAAAACAAAATAATTATTATGATTCAAGTCTTTAAAACTACTGCCTATTATACTAAATATACTCTTTTTGCTTGTTTTAATATTCAATAAATTATTAAACTTTTTATGTAGGTATATGAATAATATTCATATACAAAGACACTGTTATGTTAATCAGCACGCTTATTGTCTGAATTCGTAATTAAACAAATTATATATCTCAAACACGATGATTAATGAGATCCGGTTTTATTACTCGTTTCCTATTATTTAAATATCAGATCAAATCTACAATGTAGAGAAAAGATGTGGATTGTATTTGTGGCATTTTTTTTAAACATCAATTAAAAAATCAATATCCATTCATAGATCTACATTTTATAACTCACTACTCACTACCGAAAGCAATCGTCTTATTCGCTCGCGGCTCCGCCCGTGTTTATCTCGGTTTTTATCAACGATTCACCTATCTTTGTATGTAGGTATTACCCTTTTTAGAACTATTAAGAACACTTAAAAATCGATGTGTCCAATTATTTTTCGTTTTTATAGCAAATTGAGAATTGATTAATAACAGTCATTATAATAATAGTAAATTTATATTTTTCATCAAGATACAGGAAAACTTGAAAATAATAGATACTTAATAGGACATGTTTTTACATACTTATATCATAAGAATATATCTCATAAATAAAAATTTTAATTGTTGAACATACTGATTGTTTACACACACAGCGCCATCTAGTATAGCACCGCTGAACTTCGTTCCATACATTACACAATACTATTTTAAAAAGTATTGTCAATATTTGTGCGTGACGACTAAAAGTCTTTTAAAGTATATGATTTTATTATAGTCTTAAACATATGTTAATATTTATATTACGATGAAATAGGACAACACGCGTATCACTAACAAGTTAATATAATTATATATCTTCATTCTGCTGCCACATAGAGGTGTGGAGACGGTGATGTTGATACAGATGTCAAGAGGTACAGATAAAACAATTATACAATCTCTCTGAAGCAGGTAATGTGCAACACATTTCTTTTAGCATTGGTGCTGCCCGACTTTGTAAGTAGCTACCTTTATCCCGCGATAAAAATGTACTACTACTAGTGTTGAGGTGGAAGAGTTAAATGTAGGCAGAATTAGAAATACACCAGTCGTCTGCGAGATTGTTTTGCCCCCTAGTTATTTATAAAACTCAGCTACATAACAATGAGTAAGGAAATTATCATGACGCGTTCAGTAGTGAAAGAGTAACCGATTGGCCGAATGTGATAATTACATTTGCTCAAAAAAAATCAATTACTGGACGGCGTGCCCTACAATTTAGAACTGCTTATTTCAACAGTGGAACCTCCATCTGTCTTAATGTGCTTATTGCGTGTGATCTTGTATAAGATGCGAGACATGCTCCGACTCACTCATCTTAGTGGATAGGTGTGGTTAAAATTCACTTATGTCACTGTCAACTGAATCACTGATTCATTAATTAAATAGCGTCTTCTGTTTCTATAGACTACTACAAGTACAATTTCTGAACGATATGCAATGACAACGTATTTAAATCCTGTTCATAGAAAACAAAAATGACGAATAACCGATTTGGTAAAGCCGTTATGTTTTTTTTAAATATGGGAGGTTCTAAGAAAAGTTTTATTTCAGCTAAACTGAAGATGCTCTTTTAGCTGAGATGAAAGCGAAAACCGATTTTTTTTTTTTGACAGGTTGAATTAAATTTATTATTACTATACTGCGCTCTCTGACCCTACGAGAAAAAAAAAACCCCTGAAACGGAACGAAATCGGTCAGGTCCGTTTGAATTTCAATTCGATTGATTATGAGAAAAAGTCAAACGCTACTCAATTATAACTTGCAGAAGAACTTTAGTTTAACGTGCTAAAATCCACCTTAACACCTTAGCTACGTCTCATAAGTCATACTTAATGTTGCAAGAGCTCGTACTTTCTGGCAACTGCTATTGGTACCAATACGTATACGCAATATAGCTTTCCTTCCATCACCTTCCTTTCTTTTCTACCTCCCTCCCTTTCTTTCAATATACTCCAAATTGTCCCAACTTTAATTCCCAAAGAGCCAGGTTGACGGCATACGACAATACGCTTGCCCATTGTAAAGTGAATGAGACCAAATTTTATTTGGCAGAATATGGGTTTAATACGTCTCTGACATTTCTTAAAATACAAGAATGAGTGTATGTATGTCTTATACATAAGTGGCGTTTGATTATTCTATCAAACCAGAAAAATGTGTCAGATAAGTTTTTAAATTTCGAAAGATATGCAGTAAAGTTGTAGGTACTTATTTATATTTTATAGCAAATTAAACAGTGTCGTACAAAACCCGCCCGACCCGTTCTCGGAACGTCTGTAGGACGAATGCTTGGCATTATTTCTAGAAGCCCATAAAAACCGTAGAGGTCACCACCGAAATGAATCCTAACACAAATGTAGACAAACGTTATATTTAAACCGACTTTAAAAATGTAGGATGTTCTGAATTGGTCTGCATATTTTTGTCTACCACGATTCCAATGATTCTTTTTCTGTCAGAATAGAAGTACCTACTTCTATTCTGACGGAAAAATAATCATTTAGGAATGATTTTTGATAGCATGATATTTCTCAATGAATCAGTATGCTGTATTTTTTAATTCCAAGTATTACTATTAAATATTTTAACGCAACAAATTTAAAATATCTTAATTATAATTAAAGACGCCCCTTTCATTTTTTCTACATTGCAGCCTCGTAAAACTACCGTTCACGTCGGAGTCTAAACGGCCTACCCACATGGAATAACTAAGGGGCACCGTACCGTCCAATATGAGTTTGGGTATTAATGAACAAATAGCTTTCGATCACCCTCAGTTGGTTTGCACCCAGAACTACACACTATATGTGCTGAAGCCTACATGTGATAGAGTGGAGACCGCGATTAGGCTAACATAGTGTAGGGCGCCCTGCGGATGGATGCGGGCTACCCAAGGCCAGGACAGTTGGCGCTCCTTGGGTGAGGCCTCCTCGGCTTTTTTAGCCGCAGTAGAACAACGGTTTAGACGTTGGACGATTAGGTTTGGGTTCGGACCCCACGCAGTACTCTACCGACGTCAATCCACTCCTTTTACAATCATTAAACCTTAGATGGAGGGATAAACAAGAATATACAAGACTCAACTACTTGGAAACGGGCGGTTATAGATCGACATTGGCAGATAGCGATCTTACCTATTTGTAACGCGGTATTATTTATTTTTATATATTACTTGTTTTACTTTTCACAAAGCAACCTATTGTTGCGGTAACATTGTGTTGATCTATAATTTAAAAAAAATTGTTTAAAAAAAAAGACGTTTTTAAACAACTTTTAAAGAATTTTATGAAATAAAGATATTTGAAAGACTTTATTAGTAATGTATGCCCATAGACCTTACTGGTAGTCTCGTTTTTAAGGTTCCGTAGTCAGATCACACAGATCCCTTATAGTTTTGCCATTGCTGTCCGTCCGTCTGTCCACAGTAGCTCAGAGACTCTTAATACCAGAAAGCTGTTGAGTGATCTGTTTGCGAAGCTTAACCTAAGCTTTAAAGCGCTAATTTTCATTAGACTCGATTGTCCGTCTTTCCCCGTCACCCCTGCACGGTAAATGGCTGTTTTTGCATAGGTAAAACAAATTCACAGAAGTATTATAATATAATTATAATGAGGTTACTAAGACAACTATCACAGCTAAGTGGGCTTTACAAGTAATAACCAACTTATAAAATGTACTTCAAATAGTAAAAACGCTACATTTCGTACAAATTCCATTACTTGTTGTGAACTACGGAACCCAACATTGTGCGTAGCCGGACACGCTCTAGGCCGGTTGTTATATTACAGAAAACAGGCAGCCTATGGCCGCGGCCAGTGCAACTTGGTTGAAATGTCTGAATGCAAAGGCATGTAATACCTACAAACAGCGTTCCAAATACTGGAAAATGTTAAAGTTGGTACAAAAAAGCAATCATTTTTAAGATGTAAACGAGAATCTATACAACTGTAATTAATTATTAAAAAAAAATGATTAAGAACTAGTATTTGAATTTGTTTTGGAGCAAAACTCATTCGAGTTTCTTTAAGTTCATATTATCATTCGATCGACAAATCGTTATCGCACACAGCGATATGCTTTCTAAAACTCCAATTTTCTTTTATATTGTCGTGTTGAACCAGAGTGGCTCGCTCCGTATTTAATTCCTTATCAATGGTGCCACCGGTCGTCCCGTTATCTAATTTCTGAACGAATGGAGACGGCCATTTTGCCGCCAAGCGTGACCAATGCTACACTTTGGTGTCCGAGATTTTTTAACACTGAAAGTACAGGCGAATACATAAGTTATAATTTATCGTGCATATGCATGACAAAACATAGAAGAAGAATACCGTATTGGGCTTTCAGAAAGTAAATTGAAGACGTAGACGACCTCAAGGGTTACTTTGGTTCTTTTTAAATTTTCTGTATTTAATATATTATATCTGTTTAATTAATATGTATAGTGTCTACGTCCAGGTTTTCGCCTACCTCGGACACAAAGTGCGACAGATCTTAAGTCCTGGTACCATATTGCGTATATCGTGGGAGAGCCATACTTCGGCACGTATGGGCCAGCTCGACTCCGCTCGTTACCACGGCCTCACAGAAAACCGGCCGTGAAACAATGCTTGCATTGCATTTCGCCGCGTGAGTGAGGTTACCGGAGGCCCTAACCCTTCCCTCTCCCTTATTCCCGTCCTTCCCCTCTCCCCCCTCTTCCCCCCCTCCACCTCTTCTCCTATTCCCACCTTAAAGGGCGGCAACGCACTTGTGACTCTCGAGTTGCAGGTGCCCATGGGCGGCGGTAGTCATTTACCATCAGGTGACCCGTCTGCTCGTTTGCCCTCTATACCAAAAATATTGTGTGTTTTTGTCATAGTTTAACGATCTAGTTACCTACATTGCTTTAACACTTTTTAGCCCACTTTACAACAGTGGATCCTATTTCCATTTAAGACATTCGCGACCCAATATACACATATACCAGATTAGGACAGCATATCAGAGAATATCTCTAGAAAGAACTCCGTATGCACATATGTATTTATTTAAAAACTAGCAGCGTCCCGCGGTTTCACCCACGTAAGTCCCGATCCCGTAGGAATATCGGGATAAAAAGTAGCCTATATGTTAATCCAGGTCTCCAGCTATCTACATACCAAGTTTTATCGCAATCGGTTCAGTAGTTTTGGCGTGAAAGAGTAACAAACATCCATACATACATACATCCATACATCCATACAAGTTTCAGGAGCTGTTTAATATCAATAATATTTATAAAAAAGATCAGAATTTCAGTTTTTTATATTAATATCGTCATATAATTAAATAAACAAGAACTAACTCTTTTTTTTGCATTTACCTTCCTGATATCTGGTACTATTATGTATTCTGTGCTGATATCAGAAAATCTGTACAATTTTTTAAACTCCATTTATGCTGCATTTTCGACTTTTAAACGAAATAATTGCCTTTGTATGCAGCAGGTTTCCAACTCCCTCCGCTTATCACTACATATTATAAAACAAAGTCCCCCGCTGCGTCTGTCTGTCTGTTCGCGATAAACTGAAAAACTACTGAACGGATTTTCATGCGGTTTTCACCAATAGACAGAGTGATTCATGACGATGGTTTAGATGTATAAATTGTCCCCGTGCGAAGCCGGGGTGGGTTGCTGGTAATAAATAAAAAACATCAAAGTGTAAACAATACTATGTGCGCGAGTGTACTTGGAGAGCTTAGTTAAGTTAACAGAAGACATGCTGGCACCTCCCTGGCAGACCGGCCAATGCTAAGAGTTAGTGCACTGCCAAAAAGTTTTATTATACCTACATAAGCATTTGTTACAATAAAAACTTTTGTGAGTGGTATTCATGTTTATTAGAAACTATACGGTTTTACTCACGTTTGTATTTCAGGGATGCCCGACTAGTTTCGGACCCGACGGGGGCGCTTTTTCGAGGAGTGAAGCGTCCTGCCGCGACGGTGTCACACCGAAACTAGTCGGGCATCCCTGAAATACAAACGCGAGTAAAACCGTATAGTTTCTAATAAATATAACCATTTGTTACTTAGTAGAATACATATTTTTTTGTTTTTATTGGGTCATGGAATAGGAGTTGGTCTTTAGAAACCTCTGATGGAAAGTTGACGCTGAAGACGAAGATGGTACACATGATGATGGGACACTTGTCGCCTATCCAAGCGAAACCTATTCACTCTGCTCCTGAACGTTCCAGTAATAACGATAATAGCATATACAGGGACGCAAAAATAGATCTACTTTTTTTAAAGTAAGTTATAGGTAGGTGCTTATGTGCTTGCAACTTGGTAATAAATAGTATGATTTGTTTGTAGTTTACTAGTTCCAGTAAACTAAGCGCGAGAAAATCTATTTCGCAATACCTATAAGTACTTTAATTCGGTGTGTCATAAATTCGTGAATATAAGGCTGGGTTGGTGCAAGCAGACAAGTATTGATAAATGTTTACGAACATATTTTGGAACGCATTTCCTAATACACGTCAGACGCTCGGCGGCCGGCCGGCTGGCCAAGAAAGTGTTAAAGCAACGAAAAATACTGACCGCGAGTTGATTTATTTTATTTTCACGCCATCTGTGGATTCTGCACGATACTACTGTAACATCTTGTATAGGTACTAATTATCCGTATATTAGTTAGGGCAACTTTCACAGATGGCGCAATTTTAATTTCGGGTTTTTTACAATATTTACTATATTTTGAAACAATTTACCTTTATCTCTTAATCATAATAGTGGAGACAGGACATCACTCCACGAGTCAGCCTGTGACCAGGGCCAGATAAACTGGTCGTAAACATGGCCAGGCCAAAAATACCGCCACGGTAATGACCATTAATGAAACCGATGTATCGATATTGCAATCAGCTATGTCATGGTAGAAGTAAACAATACAAACGCGAACCAGAGCTACAGAGGCCGTAATGAAACGCAATACACATTCATGCATTTTTAATAAACACATAAGACACGACCTGATTGTATCCCTCCCACCTTCCGGAAATTGTTGAGACAAAAATAAAAGAGCATTTCAGTAAATAAATAATCAACTGTAAATATAATGTGTATATATGAAAACATCAGACAGTAATTAAAGTTAACCGACCCTAAGAGAATAAATTGTTTTTAAACTTTGTTTTTTATTAGAGGTGTAAATTTGGACTTAATCGTAAATGCACCGATCGTAGTCACTCGTGGCAATAGGGATGTTAAAAAATTTCGGCACTGCTTTTGTTTCCTAGTTATAAGCCCTTATTTAACGCAAATAAATTATATTATATTAAAAGAAGTGATGAGAATTTTTTTTTAATGTTTTCCGCTAAAACACTCGCATCGCATTTGATTACGACACTAACCGATTAACAGACAGTTCTCCATAGAGTAGGATAAGTAAAAATGTAGTTAAAAGCTATGCAGTTATTAGATACCAACTGACAGCTGGCAGCTTGTTCATCGGTTAATGTGGTTCCTAGCAGTTTGGTTGGCGTTTACAGTCGCGTGATAATACTTGTTACTTTAGCCTTTTTTCAATCAAATTGAGTAAATTATTTGGTAGCTTTTTAAATTTAAAAATGTGTTGTAAGGTTTTAAAACATCGCTCTTGGTGCCTCACGTGTTCGGGGCCTTTGCGGCTCGGGGGCCCCAAGGGCCACGGGCCCGTGGCATTTTGCCCGCTCTGCCACCCTATTGTTACGCCACTGATAAACCCTAGTTCTTACTCGCACATACTTACTACGAATTCTATAACACCCGGTTACTGGTGCAGCTGCAAGGCTCATTTCCTTCCAGCAACTAGAATGATGTAGACATTCTTTTGGGTTACGATATAGAATTCGATGTCGTGTATCATCCAATCTTACAATCTCTTGCCTTTGCATTAATGGCCTAAATCAGAACTTATGTATCACGTAACCGTCCTTGTTCAATCGCATATAAAATCAGTTTCAAGAGTTTCACAGCATACTTTTCATATTGATCGCGAAAGGTGAGGATTTATCAACTGGTAGTAAATGGACCATCGTCGTTCAAAAATCATCGCTCATCGGGCCACCGGTTTAACATTACCAGAGAATTGACTCTGGAAATATTAGTTATAAACCGGCAGTTCTGCCGGACATAGTGTGGCCAAAACGTAACTGCCAACGGACTGGAACTGCACAGCGGAAAACCTCTAGACCGGTCACTCTTTGGAAAACAATTACTTTGCAAGAGAAGGGTAAGCCTGTGAGTGAAGTGTCTTTGAAGACAGTTGATGCGGTCTAGCACAGGTTTCGGTTCGAACAACATGTCACCCTGACCGCCAGCGGACAGGGAGGAGAGCTTATTCTCCTCCAAGTGGGCGGTGTTGAAAGAAATTGTTTTTAAAACGAGTCAGGGTCCATTAGCGCTTCTATCGATTCTCACGGTAATACTGTTATTGAAGGAACAAAATGGTATCCGAATATTATGTTGCGGGGAATTAATAAATGGTGAGCCATCTTTCTTTCTTAACGTACACAAATTCTTTTGTTGCATAAAACACTATAAATGTTTGGTTTTAGCTTCCCATTTTTAGAATTAATTTATTTTATAATCTGTTCAGCTTTGATAGGCGTTTTTATTATTAAAGTGGTCTGTAAATTTTAATGTGTTAAGGGATTTTCTTTTCTAACTGTAGGTATATTGTTAAGTAATAACTTAATTATATTTTAATTTGCAACTACTTTTGAAAACTTCTGATTTTTACCTAAACTGTATAGGCGCAGATAACCGAAAAAAAATGTAAGAAGTTTCGCGCCAAAATTTGACTTCAAAATAGAACCATCCGAACCACTAAAATTCATTTCGCCACAAACCACCACTCGATTTTCAACCTAAATCCGTTTTTAAATATTTACAGCTTAGTTATGTAGACACAAATTTTTGGTGCATGGTGGGCCGGTGCGGCAGTTACCATGGAAACAATGTCGTTGTTTTGCCGATCGCGCTTTGTCTATTCCTTTTTTTCCTTACTTTACTTTTCCACACTGAAATAAAGGCACAGGCATCCAGACAATGCCTTTTAAAGGGTATTTCGTAGAAATATCGAATACGGCTCTTTAGGACGGTTCAAGAAACACGTACATCGGTTGGTACCTACACATACATAATATTACGTTATACCTACTTGCGAAAAACTCAGATTACATTTCAGGCGAGATTATATCAAAGCATGTCAGTTCATATTCTTGACTTCTGCACGACCGCTTCACACTTAATGATGAAGTTAATATTGCACTTATTAACAATCACTAAAGTACGAATGGGAACGAGGCGATTGACGAGTTATTTTAAATAGGTACTGATAGAATATCCGGACATCCGGACATCCGGACAGCACCCGTTATCAAATAGCACACACGAAAAAACTCATCAACACAACTGATTTTAATTTTGAATAAGATCAGCTGATATAAGAACAAAAAAAACACGATTTCCATGATATAATTATGTACTTATACGGGAATTAACGCGATCACGAAAAGGTATTACATACCTCTGAATTGCCTGACGTTTCGACCAGGTTGCACTGGCCGTGGTCACAGGCTGACTGGCTCAGCGGTGCACGCCCTCCGTCGTCGAGATCGTGAGGTAGAAGGTTCTTCATCCACCCGCACATTTTCGATATTTTTAATATTTTGATTTCGCCATGTACCGTCACATACTATACTAACAGTGTCCCTATTCTCTAAGCAAACTGCGAGATCAGATGGGTCCTTGTCGCACTGTGTGTACCGCAAGCCTACTCATACCGATAGATACCTACACGCCACGTCTCATCATCATCTCCGACACCTGCAATCTGTTATGACTTCACTAAAGAACAGAGCATACGATCTTTGTGACCCTGAACATTTGGAGCGAGAGCTGGATCATGTTCAGGAGGTACTCAAAAGTAACG